>UYJD01000013.1:372294-551513 GCA_900618795.1 Cyanodermella asteris
CCCCCCCCCCCCCCCCCGTTTTTGAATAACCTCAAAAGTTCCACAAATCCTCCAACCCGATACTCGAGTCAAAATCCCGAATGACTGCCGTCTTCCTCTCGTCATCGAGGTTCGGCGCCAAAATTGCCTCACGAGCACTCCCTGCCTCACGGTCGAAGGTGCCAGCCGGCAGTCTCAACGAAGTCTCAATAACCGCCCAAATGCTATCGATCACAGGCGCCTTGGCCTTTTCAGAAGCAGGCGACACCAGAGTGCCGTCGATCCGCTTGGCATGGGCGCAGATTTCCAGCCAAAAGATCCTCTCGCGATGGCTGATGACGCTCCGGCGACACAGGTCGTCGGTCCTCTGTTCCGACTCGGACCTGTTCCTGCGAGCGATCGAGGCGCCGGGCTTCGCGCTCTTCAGGAGCCTCTCGATCAGCGCCTGGGACTGCTCAGCACGCACGTCCTCGTGCTTGAGC
Organism: Cyanodermella asteris; assembly: GCA_900618795.1. Lineage (NCBI taxonomy): Eukaryota > Fungi > Ascomycota > Lecanoromycetes > Ostropales > Stictidaceae > Cyanodermella > Cyanodermella asteris. The sequence goes on from UYJD01000013.1 coordinate 372,756, forward strand.
ATCTCCTCGGGTGCCGTCTTGGCTTGCAGCGTTGAGAGGAGGCGCTGCGGGCTGGGGAGGTCGGACTAGGCGATGTGTTCGGAGGGGAGAGGGTAGTTGTCCAGGGTCTCGATGTAGCACTCTGGGTGCGGGAATGCCCTCTGGGTCTCCAGTCTCCTGTTGTGTGCCAGCTGGCTCGGCTGGGCTCGACGCTGCTCGGTCTTTCTGGCCTTGCGCGCCACCTTCTCGGACCCCTTCCTCGCCGCCATGTTGGAGTCGGCCAACTTCTGCTTCTTCTCGAGGTCAACGCGCGCTTGGATCAGCACGTCGAGAGCTCCATCAAAAGTTGGAGCCACCAGGTCGTGGAGGTCGCCGTGGACGGGCGAGAGAGGAGGCGTGCCGGCGAACTCGGGCATTTGCTGGTGGTCCATCCTGTCGTGAAGCTTCACCCGCTTCAAGGCCGGCTCCTTCCAACCCAACCGCCCGTACACCACTGCGCACTCGTTCTCCGACGGCATGGGGAAGGGCTCGGGGGCGTCATCGTCGACGTCGTCGCGGCTGCGCTTGCTGTTGAGCGACAAGCGCTGCACGCCGGCGTACATCTTCCGCCGCTTCCCGTGGTCCTTGCAGATTTCTGGGATGCCGCCCGGAAACATTGCAAGGGCTTGTGCCCCAGCCCGACCAAGGACATCCACGAGGCCGTCGGTCCAGGACCTCGAGCCCGTGTTGGCGACGAGACTGTCCTCGCTAGGACCGACGGCGGCAGCGATGCTGCGCTTCCTTTTCACTCCGACACCACCGCCCCTCATGAACAGGCTGTCCTGGCTGGGGATGTGAATAGGATGTTGAGTGAAGCAGATTTGTCCGCCTTTCAAATGCGCTAGCGCCATCTGTCTGCAAGCCCGCAAGGCAGACAACATCTTTTTCCTGTCAAGCAGGTGGCATGCTATTCTATCTGTTCGAAGGCAGGTCGGTAATATTTCTGAACATCATGCGCAACAATTGGTACATTCAAATGCTACACAGAAAAGGGTGCGAAGACGGATCAACGTGCAACATCTTCGGTTCCTGGTACAACTATTGCAGCACGCATTCATTACCACACTTGAGAACGATTGGCACAGAGCTACCCGACATATCAAGAGGAAGATCGTTGAATTCAATCATATTTACATTCAGTCAATTTATTTGCACATGTCTGTAATCGTCGTGACTTCGGCTTCCGCTGACCGTATGTCATCTATTCTTCCGACGGCTCGTTGGACTTTGGCTGCTCCATTCGACCAGCCTTCGAGGATTTCGACCTGAGTCAATGTTCTTCGGCTCGCTATGCCTGGAGCCGCTTCCTTTTCGCAACGGACCAGACACCGTCGTCGGCACGGTCTCGCCGTCTGCTCAACTCAGACCTGAGCATTGAGCCGTATGGGTTCGGCTTTGGCGGCTTGCGCTTCGGCTTCAAGAGACCTTTGGTACCTGACTTCGCGGCGTTGTTACTTTCGACTGGGATAGGTTGTTCCTTGGGTAAATCAGACGTTGTAAGTGTGTCCTCAAAACGCTCGATGCTGTTGGAGGAATCGAAAAAGGAACCGTTCTCGTCGTCCAGTTGTTCACACTCCCGAAACTGGAGCAGTTGAGTCTTCACGGCATCTTCCCCGGTCACTTGATCATTCGCAAAGTTCGCTTCATCGGCCATTTCCCGAGCTGCACGTCGTTCTCGGCGACGCTGACGTGTATCCAGTATCGACTTTTGCAGTTCCGCTTCGTCGTCTGATGAAAGATCGGGCATATGCGGCACCTTGCCCTGGTTCGTTGAGCGATTGCATTGGTTATGGGATCGATGAATGGCTGTAGATGTCTCCAGCTCCTTCCATGTCGACTCGTCTTCTGGCAGGTCAATCGGCAACTGCGTCGCGTCGAAAGGATGGTCGATGCTCGGAACGCGCAGGCGTTTGTTCCTTGCTTGCTTCACAGCCTGCGATATAGACGTCGGTCTGGAACCAATTCTCAATATTTCTTCCACCCCAACCGAGCTGTTGAAGTGGACCTCGCGTCTGGCGTCTACCTTGGCACAACCTTCGAAAGTTGTGACTTCTTTCAATATGTCCTTTTTTCGACGGAAGCCTCCGATGCAACGGGATCTTTGGCTTTTTGACAGCAGCCTTGCAATGGATGAAGGGCTTGTCTGCGGCAACTGTCTGCCGGGCGAGCTCAACGTACTTGTTGGTTTGACACTCGTTATCGAGGACCGTGACTGCCTGTCGGTCGGCAGGCTTGCTGTCTTCCTGACCTTTATTCCTGTCATCGACATCCTGTGTCGGCCAGGCGCCTGGAATAGATCCGGTGATGGTTGTATGCGTCTCCACGATCTCACACTCTTGCTGTGCATCTGCTTCGAAGAAAAGGGCCATGATTGCCCTGTCCAATGCCGCCATGATTACAGCTGTGGGAGACTTGACGCCCGCTGTCGCAATCCCGCTGCTCAAATCCGGAACCTCTTCGCCTTTGACTTTTGGCAAAGACATTCGTCCGAATGTAGTGCAGACGCGTAGAGCCGCCGCCGCTTCTGGACGCTTGAGACCACCCCGTGAGTGATCGTTCAAATCTGGATTTTGGCGAGGGCCAGGCGATGCGTCTTGGATAGCGTCGTCGAAATTCATGATCGTCGCAACGCATGTTCTGAACAGCATTGTGTGAGCTAGTGTGAAGTGGTCGTGCGGCCAGCGGAATTGAGCTGATGTTCGGAAGGTTCAAATGTTGCTGCTTCGAAGACGGAGCGGCAAGGATGGCAAAGCCTAGTGGCTTGTGGGCACAATAGCATGCTTTTATGGATGGGGCAGCACGGAAATATAGCCCTTGTCCGTTTGCCAGAGTGAAGCTGCAATCAGGCGGAGACAGTGCGTTGTCGCTTGTGCAGGTCCAAAGGTAAGTAACAAAGCTGGCCAGTGAATGACCTGATGTCAATTCCGCGAACGCTTTTTATGCAAAGCCGATCATCAGAGTTTGACCGACTCATCTTCATTGAATACGTGTGTGGGACGGCTACCATGGCTGCCCTCTCTCACTTCACCTCCACTCGGCATCATGAGTTGCTCGCTCGGAACTCTCATCCGCTGCGCTTTGAATATTGGAGGAAAGAGACAATTCGAGAAAAGAGACACAATGACATTGATTGACAGAACCAATTCATGTACACACACCTGGTACACGCGCATGGGACCCGTCAGGGTAACTACTCGCTCGTTGAAAGCGGCTCTATTGAGAGAGCTTTGGATCAAACAGGCGTGAATTGTCCTGATCTCATATTATAGACGGTCGGGCAACAACTGCACGTGTGCATTGCGTAAAGCATCAAATGCGCCAGCAGCGCTGGGACTGAATGAATTCGAAACTTCCGGATTTCCCAAGAAGCTGAAGACGTGGCCATTTCACAACTCTTCCATGGCTCTTGGAATTCACGGCTGACCTGGCGTCTGAGTAGCACAACTTGGAGGACAGACTCCTTTCAGAGTAGGTCTAGCTCCACAGCAAGACATCCAATAACCGATACTGACCGGTTGCCGATGCATCCCGCACATGGTCGACGATGCAGCGCGAAAGAAAGAACAGCAGAATGCAAGTCCATTTTTCCGCGATCCGTAACTCCTGCCCGGACGAGTCAACAAGCACTGAGCTTGAAGGGCATCAGCGTCGGCCACAGACAATCTGGAGACTCGAGCGCTGTGACAAATATCGCCATATCTAGGTAGTAAGCTGTTGGGAGAGGGTTGGCAAGGTGTTTGTGCTGCACGTAACTGTATCTTGCTTCGGTTAGTCAAAGTCCCGTGCCATCGCGAGCTTGGCAATATTTAAGCATCTGTCATTGGCCCCCACTCTTTTCTTCTCCCGATATGACCAGCACTTGAAGGTCTAGCTCCCGACTGCCATTCCATGACGAAGGTTTGCGACTACATACTTAAGCATGAGAGGTGGCAGCAAGGATGCACCCGACGTCTTTTCCTTCGTGCGGATGATCAACATATTCAAGACGCGTGAATAGCTGAAGTGCAACATGCCGGCTTTTACGTCAAAGGAAGAGTTCAAATCAGGCTACGACGTACTCAATGCGACGTTCAAGACTGGCAAGACCAAGGACGTCAAGTGGCGCAAGTGGCAGCTCAAGCAATTATTCTGGCTGTTGAACGACAGCGAAGATGCCATCATCGAGGCTCTGAAGAAGGACCTCAACCGTCATGCGTTCGACACACTTCAGTCAGACCTGCTCGCCATCAAGGGCGAGATCATCCTCAATCTCAACGATGTCGACAAATGGGCAAAGGGCGAGGCACCTGATGGTGCTGGTGTCATCATGAGTTATCTCGGGGGAGCCTGGCTTCGAAAAGAGCCTCTAGGCAATTGTCTCATCATTGGCGCTTGGAACTTTCCTGTTTACACCTTGCTTGCTCCGGCTGTCAATGCTCTTGCTGCGGGCAACTGCGTGACACTCAAGCCGTCCGAATCAGCGTTGAACTTTCAATATCTGATTTCGGAGCTTGTTCCAAAGTACATGGATCAATCAGCAATCCGAATCGTCACGGGTGGCCCTGCGGAAACGACCCACGTCTTGACTCACAAGTTCAACATGATATTCTACACTGGCGGTGGCAATGTTGGTCGCATCGTTGCGACTGCGGCGGCGAAGCATCTGACGCCGGTGGTGCTGGAACTGGGAGGTCAAGCGCCGGCAATCGTGACCAAGACTGCGAACATCGATCTGGCCGCGAAACGGATTGCAGCAACAAAACTCTTGAATGCAGGACAGATATGCTTGGTAGGTAACTCGAGCTTGTGCGTTTAACAATGCTGACCCATTATCAAGAACGTCAACCACGTGTTTGTCGACCCAGCCGTGCATGATGTGCTCGTGGAGAAGATGACCGAGTACATGCAAGCCTGGCTGACTGACGGCACCTCGCACCTTACGACAATCATCACACCGGCGCGTTGGTCGCGCATCAAGAAGCTGCTGGACGAGTCCGAAGGTACCAAAGTATACACCGGGCCCCATGAACAAGCAAGTAAATTCATGCATCCGACCATCATCACAGACGTAACGACTACGGACTCTCTTCTAAGCGAGGAGCTCTTCGCACCCCTTGTGCCCGTACTCAAAGCCGACCTCGAAACTGCCATCAGCACAATCTCATCCATGCCGCACCCGCTCGCTCTGTACATTTTCTCTGGCGACAAGAAAGAGATCGACCACATCCTCGACAACACGACCTCGGGAGGTGTGACCATCAACGACGCGATGATTCATGCCGGCGTCGCGGGCGCCCCGTTCGGTGGCGTTGGCGAAAGCGGGTATGGAAGCTATCATGGGAAATACGGCTTCGATGCATTCAGTCACACGAGGACGGTCGTTGGGCTTCCTGACTGGCTTGACATGGTCATGGGTTGGCGGTATGGCCCGCCCAAGGTCGAGAACAGAAAGTATATTGATGTGAAGCCGTCGTTCAGACGAGGAGAGACTTTGGAGGATCAGAGAGCTAGCTCTGGGTTCTTTGGCCTTTGGTGATGCACGTTGGACGTTTTGCGAGAGGAGGATCGCAGGCATTTCTAGCCTGGTTCGTCAAGATCTTGTATGGAGCAGGGGTTGCATATGGTTCAAATGCCTATGCGGAGACCTCCCATTGTCAAGCCTTTCATATGAGTCTTCCAGGGTTATGATTCCCCAGATTGATACTGAAATTCTAGCCATTATTGCTCATTTACCTACTACGTGTAGACTTGCCGGAAATAATTAGTAAGAGACGGAGAGAATTTCTTGGGGGAAAAAATCCGCAGCCTCACGTCAAGCTGACCACTTTGCTCAAATAGTTGCGACGCAGATTTCACATTTCCATTCCCGAGTCTTGCTATATCTCACGCATTGGAATAGTCAACTCGAGAGAAGTCGGCTGGCGGAAACTCAGCTGCAAGGCCTGGCTGACGCTGTGGACTTTGCTCCGCCTTGGCGCAGATCTTCGACACTCCGCAAACAACCTTCAAGATCAACTTTTGGGCTGCGAGTTTCGAAAATCCGTTCACTGACTCGCGGCATTGAGGTTGTGTAAAGAAGTCGTGTGACCTACTACGCCAGAAAATCTGTGCGAACAGATCAATTATTCAAGCTTGCCCAAAAGCAGACCTTCACTCGGCAAATACTATCCGCCACAGATTCCACAATGCCGATTTCAATTCTTCCCCCAGCACCACCACCCGCAATCTCAGACGACCACTCCTCCAACGCCTCCGACTCGGATCAAGATGAAGACACCACAATGGCCACCGACGACGTTCCCCGATCCTCCAAACGCATCCGCCTCTCCCCCGGCGGCGGCGGCGGCAGCGGCGGAGCAACCCACATGGTCACGCCCGGCGAACTCGTAACCTCGGACCCGCAATGGATGCGCGGCCACGGCACCTACATCCCCTCCTTCTCGTCCTCCTCTTCGAACACCACCACCACCAACTCCGGCGCATCCTCAATCCACGCCACCGTCGCCGGTACGATCCTCAAAACCAACAAACTCCTCTCCGTGCGTCCGCTGCGCGCGCGCTACACGCCCGAGATCGGCGACCTGGTCGTGGGCCGGATCGTCGAGGTGCAGACGCGGCGCTGGAAGGTCGACGTCGGGGCGCCGCTGCTCTCGCGGCTGGAACTCAGCAGCATCAACCTGCCCGGCGGGATCCTGCGGCGGCGGACGACGGCGGACGAGTTGCAGATCCGGGCGTACTTTACGGAGGGCGACCTGCTGGTTGCGGAGGTGCAGAGCGTGAGTCAGGACGGGAGTGCCGGGTTGCACACGCGGTCGCTGAGGTACGGGAAGCTCCGAAACGGGGTGTTTTGCTCCGTGGCCGGTGCCGGGGGCGATGGGAGGGGCGGGATCGTGCGGAGTCGCCGTCAGGTTTGGACGGTGAGCACCGGGAACGGGGGTGGCGAGGTGGATGTGTACTTGGGGGTCAACGGGTACATTTTCATTGCGAAGCGGAGCGCGAAGGACGTGGCGGCCGATAACGCGGATAATATCTTGCGGAACGAGGAGAATGTGAGCTCGGCCGTGTACAGTAGCCAGAATGAGGAGATTGGCATGCAGACGCGGCAGGAGATTGCGAGGCTTGTGGGGTGTATCAGGGCGCTGGTGGAGAGTGGCGCGAGGGTTGATGAGGAGATGGTGATGAGGGCGTATGAGGCTAGTCTTGATGCTCAGGCTGAGGCCATGGACGATGATGCTGGCGAGAGTAAGGACTACCTGGGAGGAGACAGGGGCAAGAATGTTGTCGCTATGGCTCTGGCAGCTGCCCGAGCATGAACGTTAGTTCTCTGAGAAATAATGAATTGATGTTTCAATCAAGTCAAGTCGTCTATCGTGAATCACGCCCGTAGTCCCTTTGCTTCGTTGCTCGTTCTCTTCAATCATAGATGAGACCCTCTCATTCTCCACAAAACGTAAAATGACATCGCGAACCCGGCCACATGAAACGCCTGCTGCGCTAAGGACTGAAACATTCGGAGCCTGTTATGAGTGTACCAATGTACCAAGCCGTCATCTTCTGTGTGGATTGCTCGCAAAACCTCGTCATCGCTTTCCGCCAGGCTGCCAAAGACCTCCCATGGTCTGCTGAATTTTGCTTGTCTGTGCCGCAATCATCTCTTCGGTCTGACCCTTGCCCATTGCGCGCCCGTCAATTTCCATGGCATCATCGTCTACGTCCATTTCGTCTCCAGCGCCATCATTACCTTTACCGGCATTCTGTCTGCGAATTTCCGCCACCGCATCTGCGAAGCTGCCCTTGTCCTTGAACTGTCGAGGATCTTGGCGGGCGGTCTTATCTCCAGCGCCGAGCCTGTCTGGCTGCTTACTGGGAGCGCCGTTCATGAATGCTGCTGCACCTCCTTCCCTGAGCTTGTTGATGGCACGAATGGTGTCAATAGCAGCATGTAAAGTGCGTCGGGCATTGAAATTTTTCTTGACAGTCGGCAAGAGATCCTCACTCTTTCCGCCTGCAGCAGGGCCGGATATCCAGGGATGTTGGAGAGCTTCGTGTGCTGTGATTCGTGCTGTGGAATCGACGGTCAGACATCTTCTGATGAACTGCCGCGCAGTTTGAGAAACGTTACGCCAATAGTCTAACGGTGTGAAACTGTAATCAGCGACGAGAATGGCCTGCATTTCCTCGAGATTGCTAGACCTGTCGAAAGGTGTGTAGCCGCAGAGTAAAAAGTATGTGATAACGCCGATGGCCCAAATGTCTACCGGCTTGCCGTGACCAGTCTTATTGAAGATCTCCGGGGCCATGTAGCCGGGCGTACCGCAAGTTGTCGTTAGGACGTGGAAGGCCTCTTCATCCATAATTCTCGATAATCCAAAATCCGCGATGAGCAGGTCGGCGTTGTCTTCCGGTGTTCTGAAAAGAAGATTCTCTGGCTTCAAGTCTCGATGCACAATGCCGTGGTCGTGTAAGTAGGCGACAGCACTGAGTGTTGCCCTGATCAGATCCGCGGCGTCGCTCTCGAAGTAGTTTCCTTTCCGACATATCCTATCGAACAGTTCACCACCAAGTGCCAGATCTGTGACGAGGTATAGATTGTTCATGGTCTCGAAGTAGTCGACGAGGGTCAGAATATTCTGGTGGCCCATGGACACCCGTTTGAGGACGGCAATCTCATTGCGGACCATTCCTTCTCTTCCTGCCATCATGCGCTTGTTGATGACCTTGGCAGCATAGTAGCGACCTGTATCGATGTGGACACATTCCTTGACGACCGAATAGCTTCCGGCGCCCAGTGTCTTGCCGGTCTTGTATCTGCATGGCTGGACCTGAGGTTTCGCGGGTGGTTGCGGACCAGCGGAGGTCATTGTGGAAGAATGGGGGCGGAATATTTACAAAGGACGAAGGGCAGGAACGGAGATGTGTAAGTGGACTTGAAAATGGCTATGACATGTTCACAAGGCTGAGGGTGAGATCAATGCAGTCTCTGGCAATGGTCTCGATACTCGGCGTAGGGCGATGGAAGCGGGAGCGGTTTAAGGGTGGGGTCGAGCGCCAGCTGGATCTGCAGAGCCAGAAAGAGCTTATAGCAGCCGTGATAGCTTTTTTTCACCACAAGGCTGCCAACCGACCACGTCCTGCAGTAGTGAGGCGTCCACTCGTCAAATGAACGGCATCTGTCGCGCCTGCTTGTACATCTCATGCAACCTGTAGCTAGACGGCCAGTTCTCTCAGCCTGGCGGTCAAGAGCTCATACCAGAACCACCAAGGCCACCAGACTGGAGGCAGCCGTTTGACAGAATACTGACGACTTATTCATTGTTCAAGCAGGAAGCCGTTTGGATTTGCAACGTCTCTCATCTAAGAACCAGGGGGCCAAAGCCCGGAAACTCGGATGGCCAGGCTCCGGATTTATCTACAGCAGTTCCATCTACTAAGCAGCTATCAAGTCGCTTGCATATCCAATCCGACGGACGAACTGGTCTCTGCATGCTTCGACGCCTAGCGCAGATTACTGGCCTGTAGGATAGCCAACCTTTCCCAATGCTCCAGTGAAAGATCGAGAGCACCGCACAAAGTTGCTGATTTTCAGGCACCACGGGGTTTGACACCTGCGGCACGGAATGGCGCAACGCTTCGCATGGAATCCGAACTCTTGGTTGGTTTCAGAGGTCTGTGACAGCTATGCTACACCCAGAAAGTCCTGAAAAAATCCGAATGGTCGCACCCTTGATCGCTTCATCTCTCTTGACCTGGTTCAAACTTGCTTCGGTTCCCACAGACACGAGTGTCCGAAACAATAAGTCATGCGTGTCCATGGGGAGTTTCGTCTTCTTGTGAGCAGGACGTTGAGTATGGGCCTTGAACCTAGAAGGGGCAAGTATACGATTGGCCTGGACGCGCAACGTGGTATAACGTGGAGAAGCGCATCTTTCGTCCTCGAGTCTGGCTATTATGTCAGTTTGGTCTGCCGGAAAATCTGTGGGGCTGGACTCAGGGAAGGCTCGGATTATTATCACATATATGGCCCGTCTAGCTGCAGATCTCACTACGCCACCTCGTTGTGGTCATTCGTGCCACCTGTTGGCCACATTTAACCTTAGGTTTGCCGAAACACCACGCGAGCAGAACCGTCGGCCTGCGCCTGGTCTCACTGACATTGGCAACCCGAGCTCCGGGCTCAAGGACTCCACTGCCGCATCGGTGCTAACAGAGCAGCGATGCATTCGGATATCGACAGCGTTGCCGTCAAGTGAGTCTGATGCGCGGCTAGGCTTCGATATCTGAAGTACATATACGGCTTCTGCTCATTCTTCTCCTTCCAGTCTTCAGAACATTCATTCATTTCAAGAGCGCTCTTTTTTGCAATTCACATTCTTTTCTACACACATTATCGCCTTACCACTGTGCAGTCTTACTTAAACCGACTCAGACCATGCGTGCCGATACGCTTTTGTGCCTTGGCACATCTTTGTTGTCACTCACATCTGCTGCCCCTGCTCCTCTTGATGCGTCTCTCAACCTGGGTGCGGTATCTGCGGATGTTTCCCTCTTGGCCACACAGTCGACCGCCAACAAGGCCAGCTCGACCGGTTTGAGCAAGTCTTCTGGATCACCAGCTCCAGCAGCTTTCACGAAGCTTCACGACACATATGTCAAGAACACGAAGGCTTCATTGGGCAAGAGCTGCAATGCCGCAAACTTGCGTGTCCGTAGAGCATGGTGTGCCCGACCTCATCCAAGCTACTTGTGCTTTGCTGACGATATTTAGGGACGATCTGTGCGATTCAGAGCGCAAGGATTACCTCCGAGCGGTGAACTGCCTTGCTGCCAAGCCCCCAAATACGGACAAGTCGCTTTGCCCGGGTGCAAAGAATCGTCTTGATGATTTCACTTACATCCACATCAACCAGACAAACATCATCCATAATTCCGTAGGTCTTATCTCGAACAAAGAGTTGGCCGCGAAACTAATCAGTTGACAGGGCTCCCTTCTCTCGTGGCATCGTCAATTCCTCTTCGGCATGGAGAACGCACTCCGCGACGAGTGCGGCTACAAGGGATATCTCCCCTACTGGGATACCGGTAGATACGCGGACGACCAGACCAAGTCTCCAGTCTTCGACGGCTCGGACACTAGCTTCGGTGATGGAGGAAAGCCCATTGATAAGAACGTCACCACCGGTTACATCCCCGGCCTTGCCACGGGACCTTTCCCGCTCCCCATCCTGCACGGCGAGGGTGGCGGCTGCGTCCAGTCCGGCCCCTTCAAGAACCTAACCCTCTCCCTCGGCCCAGTCGTCGTTCCCAACCCCGACCCGAACAACCTCTACGGCTACAAAGCCAACCCCCGCTGCCTATCCCGCGACCTGAACAAGCCCGCCAGCGCGGGCAACCTGACCTGGGAGCGTCTGACCGAGCTCGCCAGCGCCCCCGACATGAAAACCTTCCGTCCGCGCCTCGAGCCCACGCTCCACTTGCAGGGTCACCTGTCCATCGGAGGCGAGGGCGCGGACCCGTTCACGCCCTGCAACGACCCGGTCTTTTACCTGTTCCACGCGCAAATCGACCGTATCTGGGCCATCTGGCAGGGCCAGGATTACAAGAACAGGACTTATGCTATTGATGGACCTCGGACGTTCTTTGGTATCCCCCTGGCGGATGACCCGAACATGAACCCGCCTTCGAACTCGAGTGCGGAGATTACGGATATCATGGACTTGGGTCAGGGCGGGAAGATGCCGATCAAGGCTGGTATGAACCCGATCTCGGACGGACATTTCTACATTTACATGTAAAGTACGCGGCATGATTGAATTGAGAGTGACTGGCGGTGTGGCAAGGTATACATGAGCGTTCATGCAGACAAGCATGGCAATACAGGGAGGCATTACATGGCAGTAATGAAAAAATCAGTTTCTTCTCCCACCTAATAAAGGCCTCCGGCTTTGAATTTTTTGACGCAACTGCATCCGAAAGATCTTGATCGACCCAGAGCACCGTTTCACCGTCTGCGTTCGGCTCATGAACCCATCTGCACGTGCAGAAGCGTATGAAGAAACAGCAGCGAAACTTTGGTCTACACACCTTGACCCCGATTCGCCAATCTTGGGAAGAGCATGCAGACACGTTTTCTCACGTGGGGGGCAGCAGTTCAACCAGTCCGCCGATCGTGATCAGCGGAGACGATCAATCACACCAGAACGGGAGGAAGCTCCTTCGACCAGATGATCCCCGGCAGCAATGATGACGTTTGCTAAAAACACCATCCCATGTGAAAGTGGTTGAATGACAAGACGAATTATTGATGACGACGGGGCAGCAAAGATACGAAGGGTGATATTGCTCCAATTTCAGGTATCTACGTATCAGGATCGTTTTCTTTTCTTTTAACATTTGGGAGTTTTGGCGGGCTGGACCCACTTCGGCCGGCTATCTATCGAGCAAAGCGACCTTTACGTACAACGAATACCTCACACGTTCAAGAATGGATGGCTGCGTGTGTTAGTTGTAGCCTTGACGACCCAGTGTGGGATATCCTAGGCAACAAAACTGTGCAACATCGAACTCGCTATCTCGATAATAATCATCCGGACGATCGTCTACCTCGGCAAAAGTAATAATGGAGATTGTGATGAAACTCCGGATTAGCTCGGTTCCAGGGCAAATTGCCGATCTGAGACCGGGTCTCGGTAATAAAAGCAAGAAAGCGATAACAATTGCAGCGGCAGCGAAGCAATTGCGTGCCGGCCGTCTTGGGTTCGGAATTCGGCTGGGTCTGGGCTTATCCCGGGCGACCACTTTGACGCACATGAAACAGAAAGGGATTCGCAATATTATACGTCCGTATGATATTATTGATCTGTATGTTTTTGCCGCGGTCGACTCTGGAGGTTGTCGTCAACTTTGGCCCCTCTAGTTGTTTTCAACCTCGGATAATGTCCAGGGATCTAGCATTTATCTAGCAGAAGCTAATGCTGCTGTGGTATCACCACGATCCTGTCCGCAGACTGCATGAGAGGTCGAATGCAATTTGTCATGATTGACAGACCGCCTAGCCATCGGTTACCATCGTGGGATGTACTGCATCATGGCAAGACGAACAAGAGACGGGTCGAAGGGGCGATGTGGATATCCTCTGGCATCATCACGTCGAGGAACCCTGTGGTTCGGTCTTCGGGGGGCAGAGCCAATGGTCGACTGGGGGAGATCAGGGCCTGTGATGATCCGCCAGGTCTTCCGGCTCCGCTTGGGCATCACTGCTCCCACCTTGCTCAATTTCCGGCAAAATACATTATCGAACCTCCTCATACATCCTTTCGCCCGTATGCTTCCTCGCCGACTTCCATCGCCACAGTGACACATTGTTCGTGTCGCATTTTCGTCCAGAGTCCATCGACATCACCACCGCCCGATTCTAACACCGCCCTTCCCGACTCGGCGATACGGACTGCGCGTGGTGCTACGTCGCAAATCGCGTCCTCTGCACCTATCCGTCAACCTGTACGACAGACCCGGCGCACTCCCCGCCGTCACTGATCGCATAGCGCCTCGAGCTTCGCCGGCATTGCAGGTCAGCGGAACAGCTGTGCGACCTGCATTGGCCCTGCAGGAGACCTTTTGAGCGCCCGAGCCGAGCTCAACTGGCCCGTCACTGCCCGCTCTACAGTTTACATCTCCCCCGAATTGCGATATACCCCGCAACAGCAGGAACGCCTTGTGATAGAGGGGACGAATAAGAGTTGGGATCGTGTAGGAGAAGAGGGGCTCTGTGGTCTTGACCGCAAGAACAACAAGCTCAAACGCTGCGGTGGGCCAAAAAAGTCGCAAACGAGCTTCGGTGCGATTGTCTCATACCCGCGCTTTGTCGACATACAATGGCGCAACCTCAGCGCATCTCCATCACCATCTGCGGCGACGGCGGCTGTGGTAAGTCGTCCATCACGTTGCGATTGGTGCGCTCCGCCTGGACATCCGAGTACGACCCTACGATCGAGGACAGCTACAGCGTGACGCGCACAATCGACGGCATACCCGTCCTCCTCTCGCTTACCGACACCGCGGGTCAGGAGGAGTACCGGGGCCTCATATCATCCTCTTCGCTCGCCAGCGACGCTTTTCTGCTGGTCTACGACATTACCAACCCGGAAAGCTTGCAGAGCCAATTACCGTATTTCCTGGATCTGGTCGAGCAGGAACGTGAGACGCGCGCAGAGGGCATCAAGCGGCCCGGAGCTGACGGACAGAATGAATTCGGGGCAGTGGAGCCGATCATCATCGTGGCGGGCAACAAGTGCGATCTGAAGGATGAGCGCAAGATCACCGCTCGTGAAGGCTTAGAATGGGCTCGGCAACGGAACTGCGGCTTCATGGAGACGAGCGCAAAGGAGTGTGTCAACGTCGAAGAAACGTTTGCACTGATAGTGCGACGAGTCCGACAAGCAAGGATAGCGCACAGCCAACAGCAAAGCGGTGCCCCCGTGGCTGGCGCGGCTGACGGAGCTGGCCCACGAAGCAACCACGCCAGCAGAGATCTTTCGGGGAAGCTTGACCCGAACGCTGAAGGTACATATTTGCGAGGCTCGCCTCTGACCGGGGATGACGAAAAGGGCAACGCAGATTCGAATGGTGCTTCGTCGAAGGAGAAAGGCCGGTGGTGGAAATGGGCGAAATGCTGGTGAAGGACGCCAGGATGGAAGAAGGAATTTCAGCACCACAAAAGCTGATGAGAGATGAACTGAAGATACCCCAAAGTTGGAGTCGCGACATAAAAGAGAGAAGGAGATGTTACTGGAAAGTTTCATTGGGTAATTATGGGTCCACACCTTTCCGAAAAAGGTCCAACGCTATACAACCAAGTCATTCAAGATGTGTCTGCCCCTACGTGAACATGTTTGCTGTGAATCTTAATGTAGCATCAGCATTGCTTCCTGACGAAGAGACGGCTCATTGTGTGTCCGCGGAATTGACAAAAGTGATGGCGGCGAGCGTCGTTTGATACTTTACCGCCATGCTGTCTCAACATGGCGATTTGTCTACTCGGATCGGCTATTGCTGGCAGACGCAAACGGAGTGGAGTGCTAGGTTTGTTCCAGCTGACCGGTGCGCGAGCGTGAATGACCTAACTGCGGTCGATGCGTCGAATTGGAGTTGAAGTGGGGAGCGGAACTCGAAAGCTTAAAGCTGAATCTCCCACCAAGAGGTCACTCAGCTCCATCCTAAATCCTTCACCTATATTCCGTCATCTCACCACCATCCGGCCACGTCCCGGTAACTTCCTTGCTCCTTCCGTCGCCGCTAGTCGGCGTGTTTGACATCGCCGTCTCGGTGAATATTGCTGCTTCGAACGCGTATCGCTGCGTCGGCGGCGGTGGGCGGATGTCGGTTGGCGGAGCAGAGCCGTCCTGACTCCGGATGCGCTTCTCGAATTCACCCATGAGACGTGGTTCATTTTGTCGTGTTTTGTCTGGGTTTTATTCGAATTCGTTCTTGCTTGGAGCTCCGACTTCCTTCCGAGCTGGAACCACACTGTACTTGAGCGCTCCGAAACGACACAACGACCACCTGTACTGATCAAACGATGGATATGGTTCACACGCCCTTCGACGGCAGCTCCCAGAGCTTGCCTGCGTCCCTTTCGAGCAAATGTCTAGATGAGCTGCCCATGGAGATCTTGTGTGAAATCGCTGGCCAGTTGGACCATAACGATGACTGCTCTGACCTTGCGCATCTTCGAGCAACCTGCCGGCGGCTGTGCAAGGCAGCCACCCCTACGCTATTTCGTAGCGTCACTATCCAACCCTCTGACCTGTATGACAGCGACGATGAGGAGTCTGACACCAACTGGCACTCCATCGCCCTCGACGATCATCTCCGATTTCATGTGCGTCATGTGATCGTTCAATTTGAACGTTATGTCTACAACGTCAGTCAGCTGCTGGACTACTTCCGTTTGAGATTTCCAGCCGGCTCGACAACACTGAGAGGCCATTTCCCCAATCTTCGCTCCATTAATCTGAGGCTCCCCAAGGATCTACGGGGATCGCGGACCCACGTCCGGCAGCTCTTCTCTGCTGTCTCGGCCTCGGGTGCTTGCGATCCGGAGAGCCTGACCATCTCGCAGCTAAATCTGATCAAGGGGATCTCAAACAGCCAGCCGCTCTTGAGCCTCGGCGATTTCCAACCGCAGGATCGACCCAGGACCACTCCTCGCCGTCTTCATCTTTCATTCGCAAATTGTCCATCGGACATCCTGAGCCTCAACCCCGTGTCCGACGGAGCCCTCTACGAACTGAGCGCCTGGGAGGGCGTCCCGATCAAGCTCCGAAGAGACTGGCTCAAACCCGGCTCCTCGACCCTGACGTACCTCAGCCTCTACTCGCCAAACTACTGGGGCGCCTTCCCGCACATTGACTTTCGAAGATTGAAGTTTTCGTGTCTGAAGAGTCTGGCGCTCGGAAACTACTGCTTTGCACAGCCTTGTCAGATGGATTCGATCCTTGCCATGACCACTCTCGAATCTTTGCTCCTGGACGACTGTCCCGTCTTGTTCTTGGCCATGCTGTATTTCGAGACCGAGAAGAAGCTTGGAATAGACATCTCGAATTGGAAATGCCGACCTTCGAGATTCAGTAGCGTGTACATGATCTACGAACCAGATCTACGATGGAAGGACTATTTTCCGAGAATTGCAACGTCCCTTCCACGACTGCGTCGCTTCGGATTCAGACCCGGCGACTGGTCTTGGATGAGTAGTCATGTAAGTCTGACACATTTATGCCTTGACTTGCGTCGAGGCAAGTTTGATCACAAGGAGCACCGAGCTGACTGGTTTCTTTTAGAATGCCGCCATGGAACAGCACAACGATTTCTCCATAAACTGGCAGCCACAGTCCCGATACGTGGCTTTCTGCGCCGACAGACACGGTTGGCTGGAACTCATGGCGAGACCTCCGGGCGTGGAAGACAAGTTCTTCCGCGTCGACCTGGACAAGGAATTGAACTGGCGCCTGAGGGATGTGTTTACCCAGTACATGGGGACCGGGACCGATGTCCCTCAGGTCACGGAAAAAATGGTCGAAGAAGACGAGGCGGCGTTGAAGGACTTGCTCGACGTGATCGAGGCGCGGGCGAGGAGACGAGATGACGACCTACATGCCGTTCCTCGATTGGGGCCAGAGGCTTGAGCGATGACCTCCACGTTTCGGTTGTGACCGAGGATGACCACGCGGGACTTGGCTTCGACAGCGCCTCGTTTCCAACTCGGGTTTGGCTTTCAGTTTGATGTCAATTACGACTTTCCATATATTCTTGACGGCAATAATGTATACATTCTGCATCCCAGGTTTTGCGTCCTTCTCTCCTCTGGAAAACGATTCCCGATTCAAGTTTCGCTGCGAGACTCTCACTTTCTCTACGATGCAAGAACCCCCTCGGACCCTAGAATAGCTCTCTTCCCGATTATCCAGCACGACCTCCCCGCAGAGACCTATCTGCCACCCCATTCACGCCTGGCCCACCCTCGTCGAACCCACACAGTCCCCCCTCTTCCCTGCCCTCCACGCTCCCCTCCTCATCCCCAGTATTCTAACCGTGCCCGACCGATCAGATAACAACACGTGCGTCGGCTCCGGCGCATTCGGCCTATGTCTCCGCCCCTTCTCGACCAAATAGATGTCCACCGCCTTCATCTCCACGACTCCGTACCCGTCGGTCTCCGTGTTGGTTTCTTTATTGGGCGGTTGAGAGTCTGGCGATGCAGACGGAGGGTGGGCGCGGAGCCGTGTGTGTTGTAATTCAGGAGGTGATGGTGTTGGTAGGGGGCCGGGGAGGATGGGACCGAGGGGTTGTGAGGGGCGTGTGGGCAGATCGTTGTGTTTGGGATCCATGGTGAGGGTCGGGAATTGTGAGGTACCGGATTAGGTTTTGCTGAATCGATGGGTTAGTAGGGGATGTAGCTTGCTGATATGCCTGGATGGCCAGCATTTGCGGGTCGTGAGTTAATGGTCGGATGATGCGTGGATCGTGCGTAGGGCGGATCGACACTTCTTGTTGACTTTTTTTTTGTCCTTCTCAAAAGTCAAAAGATGGGTGCTCTGGTGTTTTGCTCTCTTTGTTGTGCTCTCCCTGGAAGCGAGTGGTCGCGTTGTTGAGGCCGTGGATGTACGGAGGATGGCCTTGGTGAATGGGCAGTTCGAAGGCCTCTGAATCGTCAGACTGTCCAAGGCTGGACTTTGTCAAGGTTCGTCCGCCATGATGAACAGTATAGGCGTGCGAATGAGTTCACGACTATTGCGAATGTGAGCTTATAATCGATGGCTGCATACGTTGATGTCCAGAAGTCAATATTTTGCCATCGGGAGCGTGTCACAGGCAAACATGGCATTTTCGCTCGCGAGTGCTAGCCATTTGGCAGCACAACCGCTTCTCCATATGCTTAATTGAACAGATGCCAAGAATAGTCCTCAAATTATTGCCATGCAGAGTCTCATGCTGTGTACAGCGTCGTACAAGCTAGGTCAAAGGAAAAGCAGTCACTTTCGTAGGACTTCAGCTCCGGACCGCATTGCTGTGTGGACTAAAGAAAGATCTGATCATATACTGCCTTCGAAGCCTTCCCGCGGACAAGTATCCTCTCGTGTAGCCCGCCGTTCCGGTTTTTGGTCCGATAA
The DNA here is from genome assembly GCA_900618795.1 of Cyanodermella asteris. Classification (NCBI taxonomy): domain Eukaryota; kingdom Fungi; phylum Ascomycota; class Lecanoromycetes; order Ostropales; family Stictidaceae; genus Cyanodermella; species Cyanodermella asteris. The sequence goes on from UYJD01000013.1 coordinate 391,418, forward strand.
TGATACAGTCAGAATTATACGTTGGTGGTTGCCGACATGCTTTCAGTTGCATGGTGTCGTCAGTTCGGCGCACGGCCCGCAGCCCTCATTGGCCTGTTGACTTTGATGCACGCGACTTCTAGTCTACTTCTTTCTATCACATATTCGCACCTGGTCAGCCATGAACGCCGCTGGCGTGGGTTGAGTCGCAGTAATCAGTGACTGGCATGCGATTCATGCTCTTTGTATGTTTAAGATGGGCAATCAAGGCTGTTTGAACCAGAGACATCAGGAAGCATTCGCCGTCGGCCGATTGCCATCATGAGAACGGTCCATCTACGACCATGATGCACCAAGAAGTGCTGCCGAAATGAGTGGTAGGGAGAAACCAAATTTGATTGCAGAAGATTCGCGGTTTTCTGTTCAACTCCACAGTCGAAACGATCTTTATCATGTTTGCTCTCATTTTTCGCTCTTGCCGACTTGAACACGTACGAACGGCGGTTGGCCATACAGAAGATGCTTGGCGAGACGCTGGGCTCCTGGTTGTCGATTCTATTCTACTTGAGGTGATTGCATTTTGGGTTGAGTTGTCTGCCTCATCCGCGTTTGTTCTCAACGACTTTGGCTTGGCCAAGCCGGATCCTTTTTAGAATGCGAAGGGCATGCTTTGCCTTTACCTTTCGCTCAGATACCATAACAGCATCGGTCAATACAACTTTGAGCATCTTGATTCACGATGGAAGCTCGGACCACAAAGCCTACGCCGCTCACGGACCTCTGCGACGATGTTCTGTACATCATTTCATCCGAAGTACTTCCCTTTCGTTGTTTTGACGAACAATACACTGAGTCTAATGTAGCTCGGTGCATGTTCTCGGCCTTCTCTGGCTGCATTTCGACTGACCTGCAAGCGAATCAACGTGATCGCCGAGCGGACGTTCCATACAGAGCTGGTTCTGAGTCTAAGTGACATTCTGGCATTGGGACGAATACGTATCCGCGCTGGAATCGCCGCTGAGCCCACCCGGACGACACAGAACTCCACCCCTCCTCCTGACTTCACGTTGACATATTCAACATCCAGACTCACCGAAGCTTTTCTCGACGGTGATCCTGGCGAGGCAGATTCACGGCTACTGGAGCAATGTATTCGTTCATCAGAGAGCTGGATATATCGCATGCTGCGCGACACAAATAACTACGTGCAAGAGCTGCTGAGGGGATACTTTCGGTTGTCCAAAGCGTGGCATTACTTCACGAGGCTGCGGGATCCAAATGATCATCTGCGCCGATTGGTTCGAAAGCTCAAAGTCACGCATCCTCGCGCTCGCACACATCTTCCTACTTTCCAAGACTCTGAGTCCGCCTCGGGTCTAGAGATATTGCTACATCATTTGACGACGTTGAAATACCTCATGTGAGTACCGCTGCTGGAAGTACCTTTCCATGAGACTAGCACATGCGTTCCTTTTGCAAGAATGCTGACACCCTCCCGCAGATGGGATTTCGACCCAAATGAACTTGTGCTCAAGCTCGACTCCACGTGGCCCAAGTTGCGGCTTGCCACGAGGGTATATCAGATGAAGTGGAGCAATGGTGATCCCATCTGCCACCAGCTCAGCTTACTCGCCTCTCCGGTGTTGGTAACGGCTTGCTGTACGTTGTATCTGCACCCAGATGAGGAACTGACAACATTGCGCGATATAGGCCGTTCCCTCAAGCAAAATACGTCACTGAAGCATCTCGATTTGATCTGTCCAGAGGGCCCTGGCGAGTTCTTGTCTCTTCACAACAACTGGTCACCGAATATTTCCGACAACAACGGCTCCGTCGGGCTTGAATCACTTACGGTATCGGAAGGCTTAGACGCGAAATCGCCATGCTTTCATCAGATCTCTCCGTTGCTGGAGTTGGCTAATTTGCGCAAGCTCATCATCACTCAGACAATGTCAATGCAAGCGATTCGGAGCCTTTTTGGTCGTGTTGCCAATGTGAAGGACCTAGAGTTGTCGGGAAGACGATGGGCATGCGGCGCAAGATCGATTCCGTGGTGCTTTTACGAGTGTGAGCTCATACTCTCAATCACGGCACTTGAACGGCTGACGATCTCTTGGCTCCCGGCAAGCTTTAGTCCATCTATACTGATGAGAGGTATTAGGAAACACCACACATCCCTCAAGTCTTTGTCATTACTTCCCTCGGCGTGGGATGATCGAGTATTCAACGGGAAGATGCTCAGTAGGTCGCATCTGAAGACCATCTGTACAACATTTGTCCGTCTTGAAGAACTCAGCTTCTATGCAAGGCTTCACGGGCAGCTACTCAGATTTCCTGACGGAGTGATCTCGATGCACGATTACATGCATCGGTGGGTCAGTCACGAAGAGATACGTCCCTTTACGAAATGGGTGAGTTATCATCTCGAGAACAAATAAGCCCGCCGCTTTTTTTTTTATCAAGCTGACATGTATGAACACAGCCCACTGATTTGACTAGCATCCTGTCAAAGAGCGCCAGCCTCGCAAGCCTGAAGATATGGACAGACAATATCACTCACGGAGGCACAACGCCGATATCCCATGCCATGTTCGAAGCTTTCATCAGGAAGAGAGCCAATTCACCTCTCCGACAGCTCACCTGGATGACCGGAAGAACGTGGGACTTTGACCCGCAGAGAGATTGGATGTATGACGAACCCTGGCGCGCTATCGCCTACACGAAGACTCCAAGGGATGTGTCCAAAATACCGGGCCCCTATGATCTGACGCAGAAACACGTTGTGGACACTTCATGGCCATTTTAAATGTATTGATACGCACGAATATTCATTGTTTCTTTTCCGTACAATCAAGCGCGTACAACAGAACAATTCAAAGGCTAGCTTTGGAAAAAGGGTAACCTCTCCAATTGGGCCTTTTGTCGCGACGAAAGAACGTCTCGGGTTTCGACGTGGTGGGATCGTGCTGCCAAAAAAGCTTATCTACCGTCTTGCCGTCGGACGACCCAAAGGAGATCAGATGGTGCTTCGGATACGTGAAAGCCCACATGCCCTTCACGCACAGTTCCTGCTTGCGATCCGGCGGCCACCACCAAGTATCTCCATTGTACGGCTCAAGGTCGTACCCGGTGAGGGGCACGTCTTGCACTCGCATGCGTAGACGTCCGCCGGTCTGTCGCGTCACAGTCAGACAAAAGTTGCCTGCTGCGTTCCAGTAGTGGCCTTCGTATGACTTGAGCGGTCTGCTGCATTTGCCCCGATGTCCTTTCATCAAATAGGAGTGCAGCTTGGGGAAGTTGTCCAGATTCGCAGCTCTGGCAGCCTTCGCAAGGTCTGTCAATTTGCTGTTCGGCTTTTCGCCCAGAAGCACGGCCAGTAGCTGTTGCGCCACGAAATCCGTCGGGTCCATGTAGCCGAGTCCATTGGCCAGTACTACCACCGCTGATTGGCTGCTGGGTACCAGGAATGCTGTCGCCGAACACACTGGCATGTTCCCGGTATGATGATACACCTCGGTCCCCTTGACACTCATCCCCATGATCGGCGAATTCTTCAGGCCGAGCCATGATACCGTGTTAAGACTCGCCAGTCCCAAGACTCCCAGGCAGAACGGTCTTGTACAGCCCTAGACAATAACTCGTCGGTCCGAACACGTTGATATGCGGTTCGAAGATCTCCTTGGTATGCGTAAATGGAGAACCAGAGGTCTCGTTGAGCGTTGATCGTGACTGCTCCTGTTGTGCCTTCATCAGCTCACGATACCACGTGAGCATATCTTTGATGCTCGACTTGGCTCCATACGCCCCGGCCAAGCCGATGCCGTCGTTCATCTGCTGAAACGCTATCTGATGATGAGAGCCATCAGAGTCCACGCCATATCCCAAAGCAACATTGTCATAGGCCGCCGTGTCAGAAAGTGTCGTGCGGGTCATGCCCAACGGTTTCAGGAACCGCCGTTCAATGAGCTGTCCGAGCGTCATTCCAGCGACTGCCTCGACAACTCCGTGATCAGACCGTCATTCCACGAAGCGTAGACAAACCTTTTTCGGAAAGGCTTCACGGCAGGGGTGTAGACTGCCATACGAACGAGCTCGCTGTGCGGCAGGAGACATTCGCCATGCTGATGACCCCAGTAAAAGTCTCCGGCTGCCAGGCCGGTGCGGTTGCTGAGAAGGTCGCGAAGCATCGCCTCGAGCCCAATCTCATCTTGACGTTCTCGGAACTCGGGCAAGTAGTATCTGATCGGAATGTCCCAGCCCAGTAGACCGTCTTCAACAAGGGCAGCCACAGCAGAAGCCGTCATGGATTTGGTCAGGGACGCGACGCGATAGATGGTATCATCGTCAGGCGGCAGTTCCTTGCCGACCTCACGTGTGCCATAGTGAGCTGTGTGAATAGCTTCGCCACGGTGGAGGATTCCAACGGATAGACCCGGGCAATTGCTGATTGAAAGGATGTCTCGAATGAAATCATCTTGATCTCGAATCTGAGCTTGTATTTCCGACATGATGCTCGTACTATTGACATGCGATAGCTAGATTCCGAATGTTGAGCAATACAATGTTCTGAGGAGGCTGTATAATCTCAGCTCCTTTGAACGAGACTCAGCTGAAGTTTTGTCAACCTCGGCAGGCCTCGAAACAGGCCGGGCTCAACCTTGCACTCAATACCAAGAGCAATGTCGTAGAACCAAGCAAGGAAAGATCGACATGATCTTTGTCAAAACCGGACATGGTGTTCAAATTGCTGGTCTCGACTGCGCAACCTGTTTCGGTTGGTGAGAGCGTGCCGCTTCACGAGGCCTTCGGGCGAGCTGATGAGAGACCCAGCTGAGTGGTCCTCTTATAATCATCGTTGCCATACAAGTTGGTGTACATGGACTGTGCCTTTTCCTCCTACCACATCTCTGGACTCCAGGAAGGAGAAGCTCATTGATGTCGACAATGGCCTTCATCATGGCAGACCCGCTTGTGCCGGCGATGGTATCGAGCCTAGTCGCCCTAGCTGCCTATGTGAGCAATCGATCGTGCTCAGTGAATTTGTCATGACCGACTGACATGTCGAGTACAGCTCACATATTGCGCTATTCGTGATTTATTCTTCGGTCCGTTGGCCAGTGTGCCAGGATCGTTCTGGAGCAAAATCTCCACCATTCCATCTTGGTACCGCGCTGCCAAGGGCGATCGCCATATTTGGATTTGGCAGCAGCACCAAATTTACGGTACGACCTGCAACTCACTGTTCACCTGATAGCTGAAATTGAAGCAAAGTCTGATGAAGTCGCTCAGGAGACATTATTCGTATCACCCCGGACACCGTTGTCTTCAAATCGCCAACCGCACTCCGGGATATTTATAACGTTAAAGCCAACGTGACAAGGGCAAGATCGTATGAGCTCTGGCAAAGGAATCAGGATGATGTCAATACGCTCAACACGGCAGATTTGCAAATTCATCGTAACAAGCGCCGGTTGTTGAATCTTGCATTCACCGAGAAGTCGCTACGCTCTGTGGAAGAATTCGTCGTGCGCCATGTTGACAGATGGAACGAGATTCTGTTGGCCAACGCTGAAGATGGTGAATGGACAGAGGCCATCAATATCTCAGAGTGGACGGACTGTCTGGCGTTTGATATCATGGGCGATTTGTCTTTTGGCGTAGAGTTCAACACGAAAGAGCCTGGCGATAACCAATTCCGCAAGGTCCCCGCAGCCATTCATGATTACATGAAGTTCACATATCCGGTAAGCAACCATGCCAAAGACGTGCTTGACGACAATTATATCAGGACTAACATTGAGATGTCCGCATAGTGGAAGAAATCTGCTCTGGTGAACATCATGCTATGGGCGAAGCCTCGAGGTCTGGGCGCCGTGATGCAAGCAATCACACCTCTTGATGTCAAGGCTTATTACAAGTTCGTCGAGGAAAGTGTCACCAAGCGTCAAAAGGCACTGGCGGAGGCCAAGGAGAAAGGTCTGCCAACCACGGGAGCTCGAGCCGACCTTCTCCACTATCTTTGCGAAGCCAGACACCCCGACCATGGCGGATCTGCTTACAGTGCGCAGGAGCTCCTCGCAGAAGCTAATCTTCTCATCGTGGCTGGAAGTGACTCGACGTCTATTCAGATGGCCAGTTTCTTCTTCTATATCACCCATAATCAGCGTTGCTATGAACAGCTCATCGCCGAGATCCGGGGGACGTTTGCTTCAGCGACTGAGATTGTTCAAGGGCCCGAGCTCTCTTCCTGTACCTACTTGCGTGCCTGTCTTGATGAAGCGATGCGCCTCACACCGCCGGGCCCGTCCGAGCTCCCTCGATTGGTTCTACCAGGAGGCCAGCTTGTTGACGGTATCTTCTGTCCAGAGGGGACTCAAATCGGCGTGTCGATGTGGTGCTCGGGACGTCACGAAGACCTCGGAGACCCGTTCGTATACCGGCCAGAACGCTGGATTCCCGAAAAGAGTACAGGCGTCACCGAGGATCATGTGCGCCTCGTCAAGTCTTTCTCTCGCCCATTCATTGCAGGACCGCACAACTGTGTTGGACAGAATCTTGCAATGCTTGAGTTGCTCATCACGATCGCCAGGACATTGTGGAGATGCGATATTCGGATCGCCTCTGGAAGCAAGCTTGGCGAGGGCCATCCGTCCTTGGGCTGGGGAATGCGTGATCCCAAGCAGTATATGGTCCAGGATTATTTTATGTCTGCCCGTAATGGTCCAATGCTGCAGTTTCGGAAGAGGAAGGCAGCAGAGTAAGGAAATGTACGTGTAGATAGTCTCATTACAAGATATGGACCTAAATGGGAATTGAACTCTGATGAGGTCCTTAACCCTGCTTTCCACCTGACTGATCGAGCACAAGCTAGCCATATTTGGAATGGCAACATTGTCGCTATGACTCTTCGACGGTGATTGTAGAGGTTTGCGCTGATGGGGATATGCGCAGTAAATTCTGTCCGCCCACGTCAAAACAGCTACAACTCATTGCCTGTGCCTTGCATCAATTGACGAAGCAAGTAAAACGAGATGTTGCAGCAGCCATTGTGAGACGCGTCCCTAATAAAGGAAATGGTGATTTCTTAGATCCTGTTCGGCACGCGTCGCCTTTAACGGCAACCTCGCAGTTGAGGTTCGGCGATAGAGCGGCCGTGCGTCATTGTTCACCTTTCGACCACCTGCTGCTCATCGAACCACCTCACCAGTCGCGACTCCAATTCGGCTCGAGATCCCGTCTCTATGATCCAGACTATCAAATACACATAAAGCTAGACAGCTCTTCTGCAATCTAGGAACAACGGGCGCCCAGTCAACGGTGCTGTACCGCGCAGCCTGCTCCCCAGCATGCCCGCGGTTGCGCCCCCATTCACAAGCTCCCAAACCAGCATCCGACCCTCCTCCTCGCCATCCTCCCAGAAATCGCAATGGCTATTCACCGAAGAAGAGCTCCTCCTCACGCCCTCGGTCCTCGCCGGCTTAAAGCCCGCCGACGAGAGAGCCAACCGAGCCAAGGGCGTCAACTTCATCCTCCAAGTCGGCATCCTCCTAAAACTCCCCCAAATAACGCTTTCCACCGCCTCCGTCTTCCTCCACCGCTTCTTCATGCGATTCAGTATGAAAAAAGACCCGACGGGTAAAAAACCGGACTACCATTACTACTCCGTCGCCGCCGCAGCGCTTTGGCTCGCCGCAAAAGTGGAGGAGAACTGCCGGAAGATGAAAGAGCTGGTCATCGCATGCGTGCGGGTCGCACAGAAACAGCCGGACAAGTACGTGGACGAACAAGACAAGGAGTTCTGGCGATGGCGGGACGTGATCATCGCGTTGGAAGACAAGCTCCTGGAGGGGTTATCCTTCGATCTGAGTCTGGAGCCGCCTTACTTTCATCTCTACGAGTTTATGAAAGGCTTGGGCCTGGCAGAGAACAAGAGCTTTCGCAATGCGGCCTGGGCGTTTATTAATGATAGCGTCATGACACCCATTTGCCTGCTGTTCCCGTCAAGAACGATTGCGGCGGCAAGCATATATGCGGCGGCAAGGAGCCGGGATGTCGAATTCGATGCGGCGGATCGGGAGGATGGGAGGCCGTGGTGGACGGCCATGGGCGTGGATGCGAAAGAGATAAAACGGGCATGCAATTTCATGGCTGCAGTCTACGAAAATGCAACTTTGAGGAGCAGTGCTGCAGAGGGGATGTATCTGCGGACACCGGAAGATGACGACACGCAGGGCAACGGGAATGGGACCCAGACTCAGAGCAGGGATGGCAAGTCCCAATCTACTCAGGACGCAACGACACAGTCAGGTGAATCAGAGCCGTTCAACAGGGAGGTCAGCACAATTTCCACGGCTGACAGCGATGTATCACGGAAGCGGGCACGCGATAACGAAGAGCATGAGCCAAGCAATCAGGCGGTAGCCAGCGTCAACGATGTAGCTTGGGGCGGCGACGACGAACGAACGGCCAAGAGGAAGAAAATGACTGATGGCGAGAAGCAGAATGTGGCGAACGCACAGCTTGACGGCGCAGCACCCTCGAGGCCAAGCGAAACGCAGCCGGGAATTGGAGCATTGACAAATGGAAATGGCGCCGGTGGGCATGACGACGGCGTGCCGCCCGAAGCTGGGCCTGAGAGGAAGGACGATATGGTCGCCAACGGGGAGGCATACAACGGCCCTGTAAGCCCAGATCTGGGTGGGAGTGAGGAAGGCGAACTGGACGAGTAGGAGAGACAGCCTTCCGTGTCCATAGGGCGAAATGACTGACTTGATGTTCACGAAATGTTGTATGATACCCCCGGCGTTCTTGAAACGAATCCATGATTGATTGGCATGGAGAAACGTCACTCGCTGCCTCATCCCTGTTCAATTGCTATCTTACCATGCAAGTTTACAGCAAGACTCGAATGAAGGCACACTTCGTCATCTATGCTCAAAGTTTTTTCGCTCAGCAGCCACGAAGCATGACCTGACTCTCGATCAGCAGAGGTTCGAGCATTTTCTCGCATTTTCATGTAGTCTGCTCAGTCTTGCAACCATAAGGGTTGTTTATTCAATCATGCACATCATCATACAGTCATTAAACAACAACTAGCCCCCAGCTTCCAAGTGTCGTATCATGTTGCAAAACAGTATACAATGCAAACAGATGCAAGAGAAACATCCGCCCTGGCAACATGCAATTTACCAACCGTCCCAAAGACAAAGAATGCTTCACGCTTCGATTCTCATGGTCCAGAAGGGCCGGAGCCTCCCGAGCCAGCTTTTGCTCCCGACGCAGCTCCAGCCATACTTGCTCGAATGCCTTTGTTTTGTTTTCTCGTTGTCGTCGTTGCTTCGTTGGATGTAGTTGTAATAGTCGAATCCGGGGTTGCTTCTTCGATGATGATCGGAATGCTGATCTCGCTTGACCAAAGCCCACGTCTGTTCAATCCAGAGGAAGAAAAGCTGTCCGTAGAGCCTTTCTTTCCGCTGCTACGTCTGTGATGGCGCTTCTAGCGCTTGGAATCGCCTGTTCTGGCAGATTCCGAACCATCGTTGTTGATGCTGGCTTGCTGAAGCGCCAAAAGACCGGGGCCGCTGCTTCCGCTAGTGCCAGGGCGCGAGGCTGGTCGAGATGTCGCCGACGTACCGCTCTCGCTCTGCTCCTGCAAACCGCCTGATCTGTCACATTGTTCGTCTCTGGTGAATGACGCAACCCAGATGCACTGCCAGGTTTGGATACCGATGCGTATGTGTCATTTTGGGACTCTTCACAGCGGCTGCGAGGGACAAACTCGGGAGCATCAGGGCGGAATGTGGCCTTCGAAGGGCTCCTGGCTGGAGACGGAGAGGCGATCGCGGGCGAAGCCTTCGTGTCGAGGTTGAACGCGGGTTTTTTGCCATCCGTCTTTAGCTCGCTGGTCAAATGATCCCTCTGTGTGGATAGATCGTTCTTTTTGGGATCTTGCAGCTCGATCAAGTCTTCGTCGTCGGCTCCAAGAGTGCTCTGGTCACTATCCGTAGCATCCTTCTTGGTTTTCTTTGGCGCAAAAGGATCGAAGATGCCCATTTGTTTGGACCATAGCTTGTAATACTTGCCCTTCTTATTGAGCAACTCCTTGGGCGTACCCTCTTCCTCAATCTGGCCGTCTTTGATGACAAGAATTCGGTCTGCGTGTTGAATGGTCGACAGTCTGTGAGCAACAATGAACGTTGTTTTGCCTCGGCAGAGACGCTTCAGACCTTCTTGGATCAGACCTTCGGTTTCACTATCGACGCTTGAAGTAGCCTCATCAAGCAAAATGATAGGTGCCCTCTTGAGAATAGCACGTGCAATGGCGACGCGCTGAAGTTCACCTCCGGACAATTTGACACCACGTTCACCAACCTTGGATTCATACCCTTTGCGGAACTTCATAATCTTATCATGGACAGCAGCAGCGCGACAAGCCTCGTAGATCTCTTCGTCGGTAGCATCAAGGCGTACATAACGTAGATTCTCCATGATGGTGGTGTTGAACATGGCGGGATCCTGGGGAACAGTCGCGATGCTTTCACGGAGACTGTCGAGCGTCACCGATCGGATGTCTTGTCCATCAATACTGATTGAGCCACCAGTAACGTCGTAGAATCGGAACAACAGTTTGAGGATTGTACTCTTGCCAGCGCCAGTCTCCCCCACTAGAGCGATAGTTTGGCCGGGGGCCGCCTCAAAACTAAGATTCGTGATCGTGCCCTTCTTCTTGTGATACTTGAAGTCAACGCTGTCAAATCTGACGTGGCCTTCAAGTCCATGGTTGAGTACAAGCTCTTTCTCGCCATCAGGAACATCGGGCTTGGTCTTCCAGATTTTGAGCAGAGCCTCGGCATCGATGAGGTCCATGATTATCTGACTCAGAGTGCCACTCAAGCCGATCAATGGACTGGTGATCGAACCCCAGTAGTTATTCAAGACCACAAAGTTACCAACTGCCATACCCTTGAACATGATGTCGTAAGTGACGAGGACGAAGGCTCCAAATTGACCAAGGTCCATCACGCTGGCTTGCACTGCTGACATGAGGCTCATGAAGAATCTCCACGAGAGATAAATGTTATTGGATCTGTCGATAGCGTCCGAGTATTTACTCTCGCTATATGGGATGCGGTTGAAATATGAAACCGTCTTCCAGTTGGGGACCGTATCATACTTGACTTGATACTTTGCACGCCAGGCCTTGTTCATACGGCGTCGCACATGGCTGCTTCGTGAGGTAGTCCAGGCGTTGAACGATGTAAACCACACCGGTGGCAATACCGGCCAGCGTCATGTATGGACCGAAGAGATAGTAGAAGTAACCACATGCAACGACCAGATCAGCCACATCTGGAATGACATCAAATCCGATTGTTTCGATGAGATCGACCACAGATTGACCTTGACGCATGGCTTCGAAGACTTCACCGCTCTGCTTGGAATCGTGGAAGTTACAAGAAAGCTCCATGATGTGGTTATACGAAGCCTTTTCCATTCTGTTGGCGGTGTTAGTTTCGATTGGAAGCCAGAGCCAACCACGGACAATGCCAACATTGCGCTGAACAGCATCGATAAGGATGTACAAGCCCAGAGCTGAGAAGGCGGTAACAGGTGATCCGGAAGCCAGAGAATCCACAACGCGACCGAGTTGAGTAGGCTGCAGGGGCCTCAGGACACGCTCGGCAAGCATGCATAGGACGACACCAAATAGGTGTAGTTTGAGTTTGAAGCTGCGAGCCGGCCAGATGTACGGCAAGAAGACTGAGAAGCCTTTGAGGTAGCCATACCAGCCTCCTTCCTGCTTGAGCCTCTTCTTCATTTTCTCTTGTCCCTGTCGCGTCTTCTTGGCCCAATAGTCCTCATCATTGTCGTCGTCTTCATCTGATTGGTCGTCAGAATCCGAATCCGAATCCGAATCATCACCGGCATCGGCATCCTTCTTCTTTTTCTTCTTTGACTTGGTCCGAGCATCAGTTTCGTTTTCTGAATCTTCGGTCTCTGCACTGTCAGCAGCGCCATCCGCGGTGGTATCAGCCCTTGTCCCCGCGTAATTGTTGGCTGGCTCGCCAGACTGTAGTAAAGGGGCTATCTCCTCGTCTTTCGCAAGAGGATCGCGGTTGACCTTTCGCCAAGCTGCAAACACCGCAGTCAGAAGAATCAGTAGCAGAATTTGAGCTCCTTGAACGGACACGAGGCTGTATTCGACCCCTTGGCTGGGCTCTCTGACAGCCATGGACAAGGCCAGAATCGTCACTTCAGATGCGAGTGCCAATAGCCAGGAGCCATAGTACGGATACCATGTACAGCTTTCAAAACTCAACAACGAGCTGGAGATGATCAACCACACTAGAGCGGACTCAAGGGCATGAAGGTTAGTAGGATCAGAACCGTAAAGACCAGGTTTGATGAAGATCAGGTCGATGATCAAGCCGGCCTGTGCAAGATAGAGCAGCGTGAAGAGAAGCAGGGAGCTGAAGACGGTCTTGCGCAGGCGTGGCGATATGTCCGTATCCAAGGTTTGGAGCTTTACTACACTGATTACAGTGGCAAAGACAAAGTAGAGGATGGTGATAGCGGGCGCGAGATGCTGGACCAGGTGCAGTATCTGCGTAAGGCCCATGGTAACCGCCATGCCGACAATTCCCCGTAGCGATAACAGCCGACGGTATGAGTGAGTAGTGGAAGAAGCACAATGCAGATGCAGTTCGAGCCAAAGGCAAAGGCAAAGGCGAAATGCTGCAGATGCTGCAGTGGCGACAGTCGGGGACGAAGCAGGCCGACTTTTGAACTTGGGGAGGTGTCTGGAGGCCGTGAACAACGAGGAAGGAGAGAAAGAGCGTTGCCCGGATTTTGCTTATTTGCTCACGGCAGGAGCGCCCAACGACTCGAGCTGTCGTCGATGGAAAAATTTGCTTATGACTCCGAGTCCTCGCTCAGCCCAGTTCTGCCTGCTGCTCCACGTCTTCACGTTCTAATTCACACGCTGCTTGGAATGACCCCAAGGACTGCCAGCCGTCGACACTGGCACAGCATGCAGTGGCAAGAACGAAGAACGAAGGCACAAAGGGTCAAACAATAAGCCGGCTTACACGTACGAGACAGCGGCAGCGGTCCTTTATCTGTCGGGAAGACTAGGCGTTGTCCACGCTCGAACCTGTTGCAGGTGGTGGCGATTGGCTTGAATTGAAATCAGCACTTATCGCATCAGCATTGTTACCACGGACCAGCACGGAGAACAGTCATCATGTGGAGAGATAGACAATGGTACGAGCACATTTGCCAGCAAATGTTTCCCGGGGTGCAATTCATCGTTTGACGTGTGCTGACAGGCAAGACTAGTGACCGGTCTAGTCTTCACTGGGGCGCTACCAAGCAATCGTAGGATTGATTTTCACTCAGCCGCTAGATGGAGGCCAACAAGTCGCTCTGGCGTAAATCCTGACCGCAGGCACACGCCTTCACACCGGACCAGGGCTCGAGCCTCAGCTCCATTCGTTCGGACTAGCTCGAAGGGGCCTACACCTAACAAGAGATGGTCAGCGAAACGACGTGGTGGCCGGCTCGGCGGGGATTGCCTCGTTATCCTTGTCCTTATGGCATCCATGTGCGAGCTGAAAATGATGCGTGCCCTTGGCAGCTATGAGCAAATAGAGACAAAGCCCGCCGCTCAGATGGGCAGAGAGCATAGCTTGCAAGAGGGGTTTAGGCGGCGTGGTTGGTTGTGGCACTTACCAATCTCCGATAAATTCACCGCTTTGGAGCTCTTATGGCAGTCTATCAGAGGATTGCTAGGTGAGGTGCAATGCGGACAGGTTTGAAAGGGGAGCTTCTGGGCCGCCTTGTCAGCCTCACCCAATGGATGAGGGGACTCACAGGTTAGTGGGATGCTACTAATCCCAGCACTCGTCATCGTATGTCGGTGCATCGTTTCCAGCAGCAAAGGCTGATGCTTCGACTCCGACGGACAGTGTCGGATAGCTACTGTCAGCTGTCAAAAAGGCCATCTCCATCGCAGTCAGATTTAGTCCGCAGTTCATCGACCAGTCAGGTAAGGCCATGCTGTTTACGCTGCAGAAGTTGCCCGTAAGCTGAGCTCGTCGCCAGGTGCCCTGCTTTGCCCGGAAATCAGTGAGATGGCCTACACTCTCCGTCACACTGGCGATCCGCCTCCCACTCGGCGACCTTCTCTAGACGAAGCGCATTGCTTACGACCCCTCGCTGCCTATCAGCCGTCGAGTATCCAGCCTGCAGTTTACGTTTCAATTCGGCCGACCGACCGCAGCCTAGAAAACCGCTCAAGCCACCCTTATTTGCACCGCCACGTTCCAGCCACATTTGCATCCAAGCTCAGAACTCTCTCTCGCGCAGGCATTCAGGAAGCTGTCTGGTCGTTGTCGACGTCACTTTGCACTTCAGCGTTCACCAGATTCAACTGTACTTCGACCATGGATTTTGCACCCTACCAGGACGACTCGCCATCGGAAGCACGCGCGAAATCGCCTTCGCCGCGCGGCTCCCGTGCTGCCTCTCCTCGCCCCTACTCTCCTCCACCACAAGCTTCCCGGAATATTGGTTCCGTCCTTTCAGGCGCGGGTAACAGCAATCAGCGCTATCAGAACCTGCCGGATCCGAATTCGTTTGGCAACAATGACCTGGAGGCGCGAGTGGGGGGTTATCAAGAAGGAGCTGGTCCGTTAGGGGCAGGGGGAAGAACAACGATCGACCTCTTCGAAACGAGCTTGCCTTTGAGGTTGGATTACGAGGCAATGGCCGCATACTTGCTCTTGCCCCCCGTTGGCGGTGTGTTGCTCCTGATTTTCGAACACAAGAGTGATTACGTGAGGTGAGTACCTGTGTTTTGCGTTACATGTTGATACACAAACTCATCAATGGCCTCGGGCTTCCATGACCTGGTGGAAAGCTTTGACTGACCCGCGAGCAGATTTCACGCCTGGCAATCAGCTCTCCTCTTCTCGGCAATTTTCGTTCTACACCTCATCTTTTCCGCCGTTGCGTTCCTTTCGTGGCTGCTGTTTGTTTTCGATCTGGTATTGATCGGCTTCCTTACGTTCCGCGCATACAAGGACGCGGACACCCTGGATCGATTCGAGGTACCCCCATTTGGACGGTTTGCGAGCAATTTTGTGGACGATGAATAAGAGAAGGGTCCATGTGGCTGAATCTGCATTAGCGAGCGATAGAATTTTGATACCCATATACAGCATTGCATCGGCGTTTAAGGAGGAGCTGGTCGACCTGCAACCATGTCCCGGGGCTAACAGCAAGAGAGAGGCTCGGTATGTTCAGCATAGGAGTCCGGGTCGGGTTGGCGATGAGAAGAATCAATTTATTAATTCATACCATCAAGGACATGCTATACAGGTGCCCGAAATGGGTCGACAGAAGCCAACGCCCATGAACTTTCCTCCATATCCTGACACTGCTTTTGAGGGCACCTCTGCGTGGACGCATGCACGTGATACTGCATCTATGCGCTTCGCTACTTATACGTCCTGAACTCCCACTTCCAGTACCGCGCAGCCAGGGAGAACCCTCGCTACTTTGCGCCTCTTTTCTCGACCACCCTAGTTGCACCTGCTGCGCACAAATCTATTGTCAACTTCATGTCTAACCGCACCGCTGACAACCACGAGGGCTACCTCGATGGAGAGATGTTCAAGTCATTCTTTGCTATCACTGGTGACTATCCGAACTTCAAGTGGCTGCCAGGCCAGGAACGCATTCCCGACAATCGGTACCGCCGACCCATCGCGTTCGGCTATAATGCCATCAACGTTTTCCAGGATCTCATCACACAGTGGGCGGCTTACCCCGACAGCTTCCGCTTTGGAGGCAAAACTGCTGGCACCAATACACACATCAGCTTGGACATCGACGCCTTCACCGGTGGCGCCTTTGACCTCGAGGGTCTGTTTGACGGTGACAACTTCGCCTGTCTCTTCTTCCAGACTCAGCAGCAGGCTGTGCCAGATCAGCTCAAGGCCTCGGTCTCTGACCTGGATGCGGCTCTAGACATCTTTAGCAAGTATGCCAAGAATCGACTCAATCTCAGCTGCCCGGAGCTGGCCAAGCACGATTCGAGCCTCTTCAACCAGTACCCGGGCCGCACATACAGCCCAACTGGTCCCGACAACAACTACTGAGCGATGGCCTCATGTAGAAATTGGGTCAAATTGCCAAAGCCATGATGGTATGGAATTGGTCTGCTTGCACAACTTTTCATAATAGTGCACATGATCGCTTGCGCATAGTAGGACTTGGCCGGACGCTGCGACTGTGCGTTGTCAGCAAAGGTCGCATATGCGGTCACGGCGGTTGGAAAAAGGTCTGCCGGCGTCCTCCTTAGCTGGATAATTGGCTTAGTACTTAGCTGGATACTTAGTATACATACTTAGCTAGGTACTTAGCTAGATTACTCGGTAGGTACCCAGCTAGGTATCTGACTAGGAGTTTGGCTAAGAGTTTGGCTAGTGTGGATAGAGCATCGGGAGGGACTTCTTTCATCCCGTCTTGTCGGACACAGTCGGAATTAGTATGGAGAAGATCTGCAGGGCGCTTAACCTGGAGAGGAGAACTCTACTTCAGCTTTAATGCACCACACGGCCTTTGAAGGCCTTTTATGAGACCGCGTGGCGTGAAGCTCGACATGATCATCTAGCCGCGACAAGGTAGGCACTTAATAATAGCTTAAGCAGGATCTTGCCGTCGCGGACGCGGACGAGCGTCGTGTCTCTTCTTGCCTGCCCCCATCCCTCCTGTTCTCGTTCTCTCGTGCCTTGTCCTTCGCTGCTCACAAGACCTTCGCGATGATTGATTCAATTAACGACGCGTCGGCCTTGAAGGCATCCTTTGTGCTTGCAGCATCTCTGTGCGCCACTTGGTTGGCATTCCAGTTCTCAGCCAGACTGGCATACCGCCGCAAGTTGAAGCAAGTCAATGCTGCAGAACCTCCTAGATACCCGAACAAAGACCCAATCTTTGGGCTTGACTATTTTCAAAAAATCGTTACAGCATTCAATACCTCAACCTTTTTGGATTTCACTTATCAAAACTTCGTCACGTACGGCTGGACGTTCCAGGTGAATGAGCTTGGCAAGACAGCGATCAAGACCACTGACCCGGCGATTTCCAAGGCCTTCCACACCACGAACTTCAACGATCTCGGGATACGCCCTCTACGTTGGGACAGCGGGCTCACCTTTTTTGGGCCTGGTATCACAATTGATGATGGATCAGCATGGCACACGCGACGTGCCTGGCTGCGACCTTCATTCGAACGTGTTCATATCGCCAACTTCGAGCGCTTGAGACGCCATGGTCAAAAGCTCATGTCTCTGCTTCCCAGCGATGGTTCAGCAATTGATCTCGCCCCGCTCTTTGCTCGCTTTGTGAGTACGAATAGCCTCTAGATAATCATTCGGACTGACGGACTGCTCAGAATCTCGACACATCTAGCGAATTCATCTTCGGTAAGAGTTTGAATGCGCTGGACAACCCGGAAGTGTCGGATAAATTCATCCACTCGTTCTCTTACGCTGTCAAAGGCGTGGCCATAAAGTACATGCTAGGCAAACGGCTCATGCATCTGCATCGCGACAAAGCATTCACAAAAGCTCGGGACGATGTCTACAAGCACGTTGACGATTGTGTAGAAGAAGCCCTGGAGCGACGTGAGAAGCGACTGGCAAAGGAGAAAGCTTCTGACCCTAAGACTGAGGAAGAGGATCGATTGAGGCTTGTCGACGAGCTAGCCATGGAGACGCAGGACAAAATTGACCTTCGCTACCAGGTCATTGCTGTATTCAATCCAGCTCACAAACAGACAGGCGTCGCACTCACGAATGTGTTCTTCTTACTTGCAAGGCATCCCGACGTCTACGCGAAGCTGCGGACCGAGATTCTGCCCACTGCAGACCGGGAACTGACGTATGACTTACTGAAGAGCTACACCTTTGTCCAATATACTATCAAAGAGAGTAGGTTCTCTCGTTGCCACATGCAGACGCACAATACTGACCAACACCAGCGCATCGTCTCCTCACAATCGCTACCTTCAACGCCCGTCAAGCCCTCCGCGACTTCACGATCTCCACGGGAGGCGGCAAAGACGGCAAGTCCCCACTCTTTGTTCCCAAGGGCACAGTAGTTGAAGTCCACTATCGGGCCATGCACCGCCGGCCCGATATATGGGGCGATGACGCCGAGGAGTTCCGGCCTGAGCGCTGGCAAGACGCCAGGCCCGGGTTCGCGTACCTTCCTTTCGGTGGCGGCCCTCGCACGTGCATTGGACAGGAATTGGTCAATACGGAAGTTGCGTTCATGCTGGTCACGATGCTGCGGGCGTTTGGGAAGGTGGAGAGGCGGGACCCGGAGGTTGAGTGGTGCGAGTCGATGCAGATGGCGTTTGAGAGTAAGAATGGGGCGATTGTTGCTTTGCATCGAGCTTGATGGGCGCTGCAGATTGTTCTGCGGTCTATGTTGGTTCACGATGACCAATGCGACGCCGTTCAACGAAGATACAAAGAGTCTATTTAAGGAGTGGAATGCGTCTGAATATTGCAGCCGCGTCTATTTATGTATGAGCGATGATTAAGCATCAAATGGATCGTAAGTCTAGTTCCTCTGCCCGTGTCCACAACGCGAGCATCTATCCGCGGGCGCCAAAGCAAGCGACTCAGAAGGCCTCTTCTCTTGTGGCGTCAAGGGCGAGCTCACTTTATCAACATCGACCGCCCATAAGTTCTTCTTCCCGACGGCATACCCCGCCAACGCAATCGAGTCCGACGTCGTCTTACCTGGTGCCTCCCAAGTTCGGTAACCGGCGTTGCGGCCCAACTCGACGTCCCCCGACATCAAATCACTGGTGCTCTCGGTGTTGCTTCCGTGCCACGCCTTGTTCGTTCTCGAATCCGAAAATTTCAGTGTGCTGCCACCGAAGCTGCCCTTGAGACCTCGGACGATGCTGTTCACGCTCGTGTTCCTGAACAGAGGACGCAAGGTGACGAGACATGCTGCTGTCACGGCGAGGCCTCCGTCGATGCAGGTGTAGTACATGACCAGCGTAATGACTTCCTTCTGGTCCAGTGGGATACCGAGCGCAAAGGCCCTCGCGATCTGGCCAAAGAGGATCGTTTGGGCGATATCGGTGCCAATGCAGGAACACCCTAGGGCAATGAGGATGCTGATGGCCAGCTTTTTGCCGACCGAAAGCCTCAGGCTCCAAATCAGAGGCTGAGGGAGTACCATTAGAGCGATATCGATGACCATGTCGGTGCCTGCAAGGCCCCTGGTCGGCGTGAATCTCGCGCAGGTGGATTGTTCCGTCTTGGTGCCCCAGTATGAGGTGAGCTTGGCACCACATGACAGGTTGACCATGACGAAGAAAGTGACAGACCAGCCAATGATGATTCCATACATGAGCTTGCAGATGATGTCGAAAGTGGAGTTCTTGTCGGAAACGAAGATTCGGCGGTAGAGTGAAACGATCGAGCATTTGACGAAGCCAAAAGCGATCACAAGCAGGATCTGGAAAGAGTAGAACAGTTTTGCGATGTCTTCTTTTGGAACCAGATATGCCTCAAGTGGTGGGTTGGTGAGTGCATCGGAAGGGTAGCCAATGACTTTGTGAGCAACACCTGGTAATTGGTGAGCGTATGTCAAGTCGTTAGGGGAAATCAGACTTACCAATGAGCATGCAAATACACATGCCGACGTACAGAAGTGCTCCTGGCACCATCAACCAGTCATCGACTCCGACCATATAGCCTTTACTCATACGGGTGTAGAAACGGAGACCCACGGCACCTATGCACATGAGAGGCAGAATCGTGGCTAGGGTAGCCACCTCCGCGGCGTTGACATAAGGAAACGTGAGGACATCCCACTCAGTCTCTCCCGACATGATGAGAAATTTGAGACTGGCGAATGTTCAAATTATTGAGACAAGAAGTGCTCGTGATTCGCAAGCCGGACACATCGAACGTGAAATGCACGAGAACAGGAAAGTCAGAAAACGACTTACAGGACCAGAGGAATACTATAAAGACATGCGGTCGATGTGTTGGAGCAGCCACGCGGATGGCTTGCCGGCATCTTTATCGTTGGTTGACAGCATGGCGTTTCACTCTGCTTTGTGCGCAGAGGCAAGGAGACGGCACCGCGTGGCAAGCTCGTGGGGCGGCAAGATCTTGTCACGAAAGTGCTCCCTGCTCAGATTGCCGTCATAGTTGATCCGTGATCAAAGAAGCAGAGGTCCTTCCATAGAAATGGGACTGGTTTCGTGCGTACGTGGCCGCTTCGGTCAAGGGGCAATAAGGAATCCGGAACCTCTCTTTGTGTAGGCACACGTTTGTGAGATCTTGTATCACACCATATTTTGACTCGAAGACATGCAAACCAACATTCGAGCATTCTTTGTTTCGGTGATTTGGAATGGCGGCTCGGAAGACTCGAACTCAGCACATACCTTAAGTTGTGCGCCTGGTGATGTCGGTCATGGGAATTCCGCTCCGTGAAAGCAGTCTCACTCAAGTATTTTCAACTCACGTGTATTCATGTAGATTCCATCATGAACAAGTGCCGACTAGATCAAGATTCGACTTCTACAGTCTGCACCAGAGATAGGAGGGCACTTCGTTGCAAGCCAGCGGCTCGACCTATCGGGAGCGCGGGAGAGTAGCTCACTGCAGAGATTACCAGTCTGCGAAGCAAGTGGGCTCGACTGCAGTTGTTACGCTGGGACGACACCTGCAACGCCTGTCCTTGTACAAGTAGGGAGAGTGTCCAAACAGCAATGATGTGTCGTCCTCCGAAGGTGCTGCAGGGAGTCGAATGGCAGCATCACGAATGGTCCCGTTTGATTACATAATCAGTCGGATATGTTGAAAGTCGTTCCTGCATATCACCTCAGCCTTGACTTGTAACTCGCATGTTAGCTACTAGATTTGCCTCGCGCATTTCGCGCTTCGGTCACACGGTGCAGCCTTGTCTAATTGACTGGGATGCTCTGATCTATTCCCGCCTTCGATGACATTTACCGTAAGGCATATCCGAGCTCTATACTTGTGTAGTACGGAAAGGGAGAACCCTGGCATATGGCAATTTCTTCGTCCAATGAAACCCTTGTCAACATTTGAGCGGCTGACTGAATCCCAAGACTATTCGCAAGCTTACTATGACTGCACTCGTTATTGGACGCCTTCGACTTGCATCTTCCTGGTTCATGATTGTTCGTCACACTTACTAAAGACTCGTCACTCGCGTCTGTTGGCTATCGTAAATTCACAACATTACCATACAGAGGCAAATTGGGGCTGAGCTATCTGTGCACTACTCTGTGGGGCGATGCAGTCCGCGGTATGCCGGATGTCAATCGAATTCCGCGTTCACACGGGCTTTTTGGATGTTCTGAACAACTATTTAAACCCTTCAAGTATATTCCCCTTTCGATCCGCAATGTGAACATTAAGTTTTTCTCTCTATTTGATGCTAGCGCACCCTGGATAATTCATCCTTCCACCGCAGCAATGGCTGGTACCTCCGCCATCGTTCCGACCACGCCCATGTTGAGCCAACCCAGAACGGTCCCACCAAAAATCCAACCAGTGCTCACACGAATGAACTCACTAGGCTTGTGCCCAGAGGACCGTGGCCATGGTATCTACGTCATGTGATCGTGAAAGTGCTTGCGGAAGGTCTTATGTTGGCAGCAATATGCTTGGGAGGGCGAGCGGTAATTGTTTACATCCGAGAGTTTCAAACGTTGGGAAGCAGTGTGACAATCGACCTTCAATTATCCGTAATCGGTATCGTCAACAAGTTCATGGATCTATTGGTCACTAAGTCCCTCGAAGACATAGCCACCGTGTGGCTCACCCAGAACATGTACCACAGCGAGATTCGGTTGGCCGACTTTGAGCTTGGGCAGGAGCTGACCAAACCTTGGAAATCTATAGGAGCGTTCATCTCACGTCGGCGGAACTTGAAACGAGAACATGCCGGAAAGCTTCGATTCTTCCTCACGCTTGCCTGCTCATTCTGCCTCATGTTCTTGGGTCTTGCGTTCAATACTGTCGGGATACCGAAAGTGCGGTGGTGGCCCGATCCCTGGAATGCCCCACTGCACCGATACCCTCGGCCAGAATTCCAGGGAGATGGACTCGACTGGACCAACTTCGAAGCCTCAGCTTTGGGCATGGTCGGCGGTCAGAGTCTTCCTCTAGCTGTAACGGCTGCAAATAGCCTAATAGCAGCTTCAATAGTTACATCATTCGGCCGTCATTTCAAAGCAAGCTTTGACAAGCAACCTCGAGGTTGGTATATATTTTCAGACGAGGATGGCATATTCACAGCAATGGACACGCGATATAACGGAACCATAAGTCGTGGCTTCGCGGCACGCTCGCTGGCTGCCGATATGCTACAACGCTATCTCACCAATGATCCGTCGCTCCCGCGTGCGAAAGGATCCGACGCATTGCTCGGAGATCTCGAAATGATCTGGCCATCCGCAGCTGTCTCATGCGGTCCAGTTGACGCCAAGTCGCCAACGCTGCCTACAGGTACATCAATATCAAGCTTCGTGGGCACCGGGAATTCGTCGTCGGGTACCCACTCATCTTTTGAGCTTTTTCTACTGCCTACCGAAGGTTCATCTGGATATCGCTGTCTGGTTTCAGTTGAGATGGTAGCTTTCAAAACGTTCGCCTACATCGACGGGGCCAATGACCATGATGCGGGTTTATCTATCCCAGTCGTTAACACGCCTGCTCGACCACGTCCAGCCACGTCAATTGACGGAAAAATCGCACGTAATCTGGCTGTACGACTGAGCGATGTTATTCCATACCTGGACAGGATTTTTTGTGATGGGCTAGAACCCAATGCTGCAAGTTTCTTGCTGAAGACAGCCCAGAATCTCAGAACATACCGCCCCGAATACGACAGTGATTCTGCAGCTCTTGGTCCGTCCGTGGCGTTGATAGCGAATCATCTCCTAGCAATTGCGCAATGGAACATGACACTATCAGAGACGGACTACATCGACACAGCGCCTCCCCAATTCCAGGTAGTTGGTTCTGGTCCCCGACTCTTGTGGGAATGGGCAGCTGCGGGCATTCTCGCTCCTCTGCTTTTTGCCTGCACCTTTGGCATATTACAGATCTTTTACTATCGAGTAGTGCCTGGAGAATGGCTGAAACCGGCCGGCATGCTTGCTGCAGCTTATTCCTCCACGCGTTTGGGCGACATCCATACTGCTAAAGAATGCTCGCGGAGCTCAAGCTGGGCATTCGCAATACTGGCAATAGAGTTGATATTATTGCTCGCCGCGGCGATGAGCCTCCGCTGTCTGACCTTCTTGATAAGACAAAGACCTACTCGTGGAGGCGCTAGGCTACACGTGCGATTATCATAAGAGGCATGCATATCTAGTAAGGACTTGGGAGTATTCATGGTAGCAAGGAATCGATGCTTCGCACTGCAACCTGATCACGCGTTGTGCAACGCCACACATCTATATTCAATGATACAACAGATCGCAATAGGCGTAGCAAGGTGAGAAAGTTGTCAAGATCGAAGGAGCTCAACACCGCGGCCCAAGCTCGACGTCGTCAACGCCATTGCCGTGATCTGCGGCGTGAGCTGGCCCGATCAGAAACCGAAATATCGTAAAACACTCCACATTGCTTGCCGCTCTTGTCATTCGCTCCGCCCAATGACACGATGAGTTCGCGGTCCAGATAGACCATCTCTCTCGTGTATACATGCACCCTTTCTCCATCCTGACCCTCGGCATCTTCGTTGCCGGCTACATCACCGCTCGCTGGGACCTCGTCACTCGCTTGCATGAGCTAGCAACCTTCGCCTGGGACCATGGGATTGTGGTACGATCATCAACTACCAGTAGCTCCACCTGCAGCTTACTGACAAGCACAGACGCGAACTGCCAAAGCTGTCGCACTTCTTTCCCTCGTCTTCGTCCTGCTGGTCATCCCCGCCGCAAGAATCGCCGTCAGCGAAGCAGAGGAACATCCCCGGTCAACCGAGACAGGCATCTCCGCGCGTGAGCAATTGCGTAGACGGGGATCCTTTTGAAGAGCTGGAATATGCCATTGCGATACTATGCCACATGATGGAGCATTGCTGCGCGTGTTCTGGCCCTCTGATGCCCCTAGGACGGGCGCCACCGGCGTGGTGGTAGGATGGAGGAATTCGGATCTGGACATTTTCGTCGTTTGCGTTCTGGAAGAGGTGGAGGCGAAACTGGTCGAAGGGGGACTTCGGGCTGGGACTCTGTTTCGTCGACAGCCACATCCTGTTGAGCGCTTGCTGGATCTATGTGGCAATCCGACGGTTACCGTCGTTGGCACGATCAATCCAACGACGAAGCCATCCAATTTCGAGACCACAAATCTGTCCTTCTGTATGCCAGCCGGAACATCGATACCGCAACTGTTGTATCCAGAGGGTATCGGTCTCTTCGCGCAGGTCATCATCTACCAAAAGCCGTCCCCAATCAGGATGCAGTATCTATCACTGCAACCCATACCGCTGGCTCTCGATGATAAGCGACACAACTTTCGTACGACCTCCGAAGAACAAGAAAGACACAAGGCACGTCTGATTGAGAAGTTACGCTTGCATACAGTGGTGCACCATCGACCTACTCAGAAAGAGCTCCTCTTGCCGTCTGTGCTCAACCAGATCAATTGCTCTGCGGAACTTGGTGGTCTCATTCTGAAAAACGTGAGCCTTGTCGGTTCGCGCATAAAGAGAGCACACAGTGTTAGCGAAAGGGTAGTAGAGTCGGCGAGCAACGTCTGGGGCTACATGATCGAATTGGTGTGGCAGTTTCTGATGGCCTACGTCTGGCCTGTGGTAACCAGGACCTTCAAATCTGGACTTCTCTGCAATAGAATAGCTGCAGAAGTGATGCTCACAGTTCTCGAATTTCGACTTTACAAGGACTCTGCTGCTCTCAAAGACGTCTCCGCCACGGCACAACAAATCGACATCCGCTTGCAGCAGTTCTGTTACTGGCCTGTCCAATATACAACACTGAGAAAGCGGCGAGACAACTGGCTCAGCATTACCGATAGTCACCCTGACTACATCCGTTTCTACAACAGTCTGTGGCTGGTTGCGAACGATGTGATTATCGGTATTGCGGCGGGGACATTCATTTTGGACAATGCAGAATGGGTAGCGTACACGCTCAGAAATCTGCAAACGGACTACACTCTGCAAGGGCTTTCTGGCATGATAGTCTGGCTGACCGACTGGCCTGCAGGTCTGAAACTAAACAACGAGCTGGCGATATTCCTCGGTGATCTGTTCCTCTGGGTGATGGACTACTGGGGCAGTTGTATGACAAACTTACAACCTTGGCTTCCACATCTCGTGTTTTTCTTTGGCATCACCAGCTTCGCCGGCGCAAGCATGCCTATAGCTATGCTCTCAGACCTTCTCTCCCTTCTGACCATTCACATCTACTCCTTTTACGTGGCATCGGCGAGGATCTACCACTGGCAGCTTACAATCATCGTCTCCCTGTTCCACCTGTTTAGGGGCAAAAAGCACAACGTTCTCCGCAACCGAATCGATTCTTGCGACTACGACCTCGACCAGCTCTTGCTTGGGACCATCCTATTTACTCTACTTGTGTTTCTGCTGCCAACCGTCATCGTCTTCTACCTCACTTTCGCCTTCGCCCGAGTAGTCATAATCGCGCTAAAAGCCGGGCTCGATACGATGCTGGCGTGCCTCAATCATTTCCCCTTGTTCGCATTGATGCTCAAAATTAAAGACCCCGAGCGTCTACCGGGTGGAATTTCTTTCGAGCTTCTTGATAGCCCGGCAGCGCGCGAAGGAGATCTCTCGGCACGGGACTGTCCGCCGACCTCATACGTTGCCCTTAAAGTAAGTTGAGAGGTCCAATAACCTCTGCCAGCAGGCCAAACTAATATGTCGTCGTACAGTCCGTCTCACTGTCGCTGCAATCAATTCTCACATCTTACTTTAAGCTTAGCCAGCGACTGCGGCAGCATTACTTGTCTTTCAGCGTTGTGCTCTCGCTTCTCTCCGGACAATTCGTCCCGCCGATACATCGAAAGTCGCTTTACAGCCTACAATATAGTATGCTCCCAGCAGAGCGATACATGGTGAATGAGATGTGGGAGCGGCTCATGGAGCCGAGGGCCACGAAAAATACAAAGGGGAATGGCGTGCCAAAGGTCCCGCCAAATGCGATGCACATGCGCAGATCAAGATGATAAGATATGAATCAAAGTAATTGAAGTTGACTATCTCGATGGACAAGCTATGACTTCGAGAAGCTAAGCTACTTCAAACCTCTTCAGTGTGATTGAGAACTAGACACTAACCCGAACGCCGGCTCCTCAACGCCCCAAAAGTCGCCATATTTCAGATATTGTACAATACAAAGCCGCTCATAACGCTTTGACTGATTGGAAGACAGGATTGGCCAACAACTTCTCGTTGCCACCGACGAGCGCCTTGAGCTTCTCCACCTTCTGTGCCGTACTCCAGTCCTTGCCATCCACCTCCCGCTTCCACGTCAGCAAGACGTCCTTCAACAGCGCCGACCCCTCCTCGACATCCTCTTTCGAATGCTTGACCGCCCTCTCATCGTGCTTCGTCGAAAAATCCTCAAGCTCATCCGCCTTGCGCTTCGCCATGTTGACAACCTTATCCGGAAACCTGACCAGCTCCGCAACGTGAATGCCAAAGCTCTGATCACAGACGCCCTCTGAGACCTTGTACAGCAGCGTCACCTCGCGCTTATCCTTCTCGCCATCACCAATGTGCGCCACGACGTGCAGGTTCTGTACCTGGGGAAAATCGCGGTTCAGAGCCGTCAGCTCGTGGAAGTGCGTCGCGAACATGGCGAAGCAGCGAATCTCCTTGACAATGTACTCGGAAATGGCCCACGCCAGGCCGAAGCCGTCGTACGTGCTCGTGCCGCGACCCAGCTCGTCGATGATGATGAGCGACTCCGCGGTCGCGGACTTGAGGATGTTGGCCGTCTCGAGCATCTCGGCCATGAAGGTCGAGACACCTTTGAGTTGCGAGTCGCTCGCGCCGACGCGGGCGAGGATACAGTCGAAGATGGTTAGTTCCGCTTCCGAGCAAGGGACGAAGCAGCCTATCTGGGCCATCAGGGCGATGACGCCGATTTGACGGATGTATGTTGACTTGCCGCCCATGTTGGGGCCCGTGATGATGAGGAACTCGGAGCTGTCGCGGACGAGCGAGACATCGTTCGTGATGAATTGGACGTCGTCTTGCATTTCCATGCATGGGTGGCGGGCTTCTTTGAGGATTGTGTTGCCGGTACCTCGGGCGTGCATCTTTGGTCGCACGTATCCTGTTGGAGCATGTACGGAGACGTGTGCGAAGCTGACGATGACATCGAGATGCGCCAGCACCGCTGCGAGCTGTTCCAGGACGGGGCAATATGAGGAAGCCACGCTGACAATCTCGTTGACAAGACCGCTTTGCGTACGGTTGTAGTTGTCTGACAGCTGATCGAACTCTCGTCTGTATTCCAGCATCGACTTGGTCGTGAAATAGACACCGTTCTTCTGTGTTTGGACCTCCTTGTACTCTTTCTGTCCTCGGATCGCTGACGACTCGGCTCGTGTCACACGATAGCACCAACCGTGGACTTTCTGGTTTTCGAGAAAGAGTTTCTTTCCCAACTCCAAGCCAAGATCCTTCGCCACGTCACCTGCTTCTTTCTCCATCTGATGAGTGAGCTTGTCGAGCCGTTTGCGAAGAATCTGCAGGCTCTCGTCGAACTCCGACTTGACAATGAACTCGTGACGATCGAGGGCGTCGAGATCAACGGTTGTCTCGACCATCTCTTGGAGCTTGCCAAGGCTGTTCGAGAGTTGAATGAGTTTGGTAGTGTATTCCGCGTCGATGGGATCCTTGTACTTCTCGTCCATGACGCCCTCGAAGGCGTTGATGAAACCAGGGAGCCTAATGGTGACCTGATAGGCTCGGACGACATCTTCGAGATTCGCCTGCTTCTTCTGGAAGCGCTTCGCTAGTCTGTACAGATCAGGCACACTTCGCAGATGCTCATCCTGCATCTGCTGGCGCAATTCTATGTCCTCCACAAAGGCTTCCACTAATTGTTGCCTTCTCTCGATGTCTTCCAGACTCATTAATGGCTGTTTGAGCCATTGCTGTAGGAGTCTACTGCCGACTGGAGTCTTGCAATTATTGAGCAGCCCATACAAGCTCATAGTCTTTGCACCATCTCTTGGGCCGGGCATCAAGTTCAGCGCCTTGAGGGCAGCAGCGTCCAACTTCATGTACTGTGACAGGTCGTGTTGATATAGCGCGTACTGGCCGAAATTGGAGGGGTCGGACATGACTCCAAGGTACTTGATCAATGCTGCTGCCGAACTCATGGCCAGTCTCAGGTCGGTCTGCGGTAATGTGCTTGTAGCTCTTTCATCCTTCAACAAACGCGCCAGATCTTGATCAATGTCCTTGCTGCTGAAGTCAGCACCGGGTCGCTCTGAGATGGCAATGCCGCAGCTATCGCCAATTGCCTTCAGCTTTGCAATCTCGGCATCTTTCTTTTGTCCATCTGCAACTACCAAGCACTCCTTGACGCCAAGCTGGATGAGCAGCGACTCAAAATTCGAGTACAAGTCGTTGTCGAGGAACTCGGTGACACCCAATTCTCTCACACTCGCATCAGCGAAGCATACACCCACGTTCCGAGCCTCAGATGCTTTCGCAGAGACCTTCACGGCGAGAATGATTGGCGCCGCCTCGAATTGTCCCCCCAAGTCGTCCTCCAGATCCTGCAAATTTCCCGGTGATGCTTGCTTTGTGAGTTTCCAATGCATACGCCCGCCTTGTGTCTCCCAGATCTCGATTCTCTTGCCCAGTCTGAATAGTGCTTCTCGGAGGAAATTCCTGAAGACGGTGACGGTCATTGTGACGGAAGGAAGGCCGGAATCTGAACGACCCAGCTGACGCAGGACGGAGGTGGTCTTGTAGACCGTTCGAGCGATGAAAGATGCATCCTCACCGTGGGCTGTGTAGTAGTCTTGTCGATTGAATATCCGGACGGTCTCTGCGTCTTTGCTGGGCAGGCTGCGGAAGAAGCGGATGAAGCCCTGTTCATCGTCGACCTTGAGCTCCGGGCGAGACGACATGATGATTTTGCAGTGATGTGACAACTCGGACAAGCGACAGTTGTATACAGAAGGAGTCTCAGTACCTGGGACGCCCGTGTGATCCTTGGGTATGGTAAAGAATATCGGGCGGGTCTAGCGGGAAGACGCGCAGGCGCGTTTGGTTCGCGCAGATGATCGTCCAAAGTCTGTGCTCAGACCCCTCCACAGACATCACCAGCACGACATTCAAGCAACGGTATTAGTCGAGGCAGATTGCATTTCACGTTTCAGTAAAGCTTTTGAAACAACCGAAATATTTCCTTCTCGTTTGAAATGCTCAAATAGAACGGGGCAACAGTCTCCAGGAATCTTCAATAAAGCTCATATACCAGCTATCATTCCCCACGATAAAGATTAGGATACCATTTCCTAGTTGCAGACGATTTGGACATCCGATGGTGTCTTGTCTTCAGGTTACATTAGACAAAAAGCTTTAGATACGGGGAGTAATCACATATCGTACTGTGTGTGAGGAGCTTTAGTCGCGTTTTTGGTTGCATCGCGAGGGCCATAGATGAGAACATGTTTCAGGCAAACACTTGTATGACCTGATATGTGTGAAATGAACGCGATATGGGTAGTATGCAAAAAGCATCCGAACACGTATCTTGCTGTAGTATCCTGACTATCTTGCCGAAGCACCTTCGATTCTCAGCTCGCCCAGCATCACGAGAGTCAGATACCCCACGCATGAATCTCTCAGGCAACGGACGGAAAATCAGGACACAAATTCAGATTCGCCGCGACAGGTCACTCATCACCACACGCTCGACTGCCCAACATGTCCACACCAGCAGAAAATCTGACAGACAATGGAACCGACATCCGATACATTCGATACGAGAAAGAAAAAGAGCAAGAATATCTCCCTGCCATCAGACAGCTGATATCCAAGGATCTTTCGGAGCCGTACAGCATCTACGTCTATCGCTACTTCCTCTATCAATGGCCAGCGCTATGTTTCATGGTACGCTATGATTGAAATAACATGATTCAAACCGCCGATGCTGATAATTCCCAGGCTATGGATTCTAGCAACAGCCTCATCGGCGTTGTGGTCTGCAAACTAGAACCCCACGGCCGCGGGCAGAATCGCGGCTACATCGCCATGCTCGCGACGCGCTCCGAATACCGCGGTCGCGGCATCGCCTCCAAACTAGTACGGCGAGCAATCGATGCTCTCATCGCCGAGGACGCGGACGAGATTGCGCTCGAGACGGAAGTCGACAACACTGCTGCCATGCGGCTCTACGAACGGCTCGGCTTCCTTCGAAGCAAGCGGCTGCACAGGTACTACTTGAACGGAAACACGGCGTATCGATATCTCCTATATCTGAAGGAAACAGCTATAACCGGCCGGGATCCCGACGACGACGCCTTTCACAACCCGAACCCCGGAATCATTTGACGCCCCAAACGCGAACTATCGTGGATATCATATGCCCAAAACCAAATTGCGACCCCATATACTCATCAACGACAACCCAGCATTTCTCATGATCAATGTTCAAATCTATCTCACGCCTCGGTCTGGACGACCCGGAAACCATCTTGAACTGCCTTCGCGATGCTCTCATCCTTGTGTTGGAGGAGAGACAACGCGTACGCGACATCATTCCACTGCCGTTCCGTTTCACACCGTTGCAATCTGGCGGCAAGTTTGGCTGCCAACTGCTTCGAGTGCTTATCCTTCTCGATGAAGGAGGCCAAAAATTTGATGATGCGTTTAAATTCATCTTCTTGGAGGTCTTTGTCGGCGCTGAGCATGGAGAACATGTCCACGAATTGGTTGTAGACGGCGTTGTCTTTGGTGGCAAGCTCCGTGAAGAACATTCTGCTGAGATCTGTGATGCGCTTGTCAGAGTCCTCGAGACATTTCGCCATCTCTCCAAGCTGGCCCTTGACCTTGACCTGACCAGCAAGGATCAGGAATGTCAGCGTCATCAGACACGTTCGCTTCACTGAGCCGTCCTTGTCATTCAATCGGCGGTACAAGAAGTCAGTATTCTCATCGATCAGGTGGTTGAAGCAAACGGCCATGTCACCTAGCGAGATGACGACGTTGTTCCTTGTGATCGGGTCGTTTGATCGTTCAAGGATGGTGATCAGGAGTGGCAGCTGCGTTTCGCAGTATTCTGACGAGACGCACATGAGCTTGGCCATGCACAAAGTGGCGGCAGCTTGGAGAGTTTTGTTGTTGTACTTGGTGTTGTTACCACAAATCTCAGCCACCAATGGACCGAAATTTGATAGCAATGCGTTCCGAGCGAACAAAAGCTCACGCTCACGAATGTTATTCATGGCATCTGTGAAGTCGTCCTCTGTCGTGCCGCCAATCAAATCAAGTTCCGCGTCGCCAGTCGGCTCCTCCTTCTTTGACTTCTCAGGTTTGTCCTTCTCCTGCTCTTGCTTCTTCCGCTTGAACTCGAGCTCTGTCAACTCGAGATGGACGATTTGCTTGATCGCAACATGTCCAACAAGGAATAGGAGCTGCGCCAGAGCGGACGCGGCGCTCTGCTTCTCGTCTGTCTCTTCGGCAACAATTTCTTCTGTTGACTCCTCTGACGTAGGCTGCTTTGCCGCGAACACAAACTTTGTCTTACGCCTGATAACTTCGGTACAGATGTTGTCCGGGTGCTTCGCGAGCGCATAGATTGCACCAATCGCTTGCTCTGCCATGCCCATCCATTCTTTACTGTCGGAAACCAGCTCGGTCATGGCGGCCAGCTTCGCGAAGATAGCATGCTCACTTGGAAGTCGTGCGTGCATGACTGTCTTGCCTTTTGTCTGCCGGCCCGACGGGTTAATTCTCCGCAACGCGATGCAGGTGTATTTGGCGAGCCCAAGATCAGCCCTCCCCAAAGCACCAAGACCAATCGTAAGCATCGAGTCCATTTCTCTGGTAAGCAGGCTAGAGTCGGCGAGCCCAAGCATACCCAGGACTGCGATGGCACCCCTTCTTTGGTTCTTCGAGATCTCCTTCTCGACTGAGAACACTTGCCAAAGTTTACTGATCACCAGCGGTGAAACGTGACCTGCCTCCATCACTGTACTCAAAAGCTGCTCCAGAGATGTCAATTCCGCCGGTGTGGCGCCAAACGTCAGACTGATCATGTTCCGCGCCACGTAGTTTGCAGTATCGTTTTCATTAAAGTTGTCCGGAGCATCAAAGAACAGACCTTTGTAGCAGTCAATAAGATGGGTCTGAACGCCCTTGCCCTCGTCACTGTTGCCCTTCGTCCAGATCAGACGCAGCATCTTTCGAATGCCGACACGTGCAGATTCGACCTTATATGCATCAATGATGACGAAGTAGTCCATGGCCTCGATCACTTCGCTCTTGTTTTTCGCTGATAGCAATTGGCACACAACAGGGTTTGCGTCGTGCAACACCTCAATAAATCGACAAGCCTCGGAGTAGTATTTGCGTGTCAGCTGCAATCGGCTGATCATCTCTGAGGTTGCCGCTTCTTCTTGAGCTTTCTTGATAGCTGCTTCTTTCTGCTCATCCGTCATCTCCACATCTTGCGGCTCGTCTTCCTGGATTTGTGTTGCCTCGTCGAGAAGTTCGCTGTCGACATTCCCGCGCTTCTCGGCGAGTCCGGGAGTGTCTGCTGGGGGCTTCAAAGCATTCAGCTCAGCGTCGCATGCCTCTAAACGGGCACCCCATTCCCTTTCCGATAGCTGCCCACCATGCATCAGACTGAAAGGATGAGTTGTGACAAGCTTGCCAAGAAGCTTGACCGCATTCCTGCGCACGT
This sequence comes from Cyanodermella asteris, assembly GCA_900618795.1. NCBI lineage: Eukaryota > Fungi > Ascomycota > Lecanoromycetes > Ostropales > Stictidaceae > Cyanodermella > Cyanodermella asteris. The sequence continues at coordinate 424,398 of UYJD01000013.1, forward strand.
TACTGCTCTTGTCTTCCAGACTCCTTGCCGCCAATTCGGCAGCGGTTTGCCTTCGCTTGGGGAATTTCTGCTCCAGGTCGCAGATCTTCATGAAAACTTGGATCGTCTTGCTTCGAGCATAAGGATTAATATCTAGGAAACGCTCCTCAAGGACGTCGAAGAAGCCATTTATCTGGCTTTTGTAGTTGTCTGGTCGCTCTTCTTGTCTGCTCATATCGGCAATCAGGTTTCCGCAGACTTCGATAATCGCACATCGCAATGTGTATGCTTCACTGTCGAGGTGCTTAGCGAGCAACGTCATCTCCTTAAGGACAGCCCTAGGAGCAAGCTCGGACAGCTTGACAATGAAGCTGGCCACAGACTTGGGCCCACGGGTGTCGTTGCTGTTGAATTCCTTGGTACTAAGTTCTCGCAGAACTTCATCTGCGAGCTGGGCGTAGTCATACTGCTCGGCAAGAATATGGAGGAATTCGGCCATCGGTTCCGAGAGATGTTCGAAATATGTCAAGCTTTGGACAATGGATGTTTGCGCGCCTGATCATGTTAGCGATAGCTGAGGAAGATGTAGTGCACAACAAACCGTAAGCGTGGCCATGATGCTTGACTGCAATGCAAAGGACCTTGTACGCATGCATCCGTATCGCGGTGATCTTGACTCTCTGCTCGTTCTCAAAGATAAGATATACTGGCCGCGTAAAGAGCCCAACAAAAGTGTCTCGTTCGGAAGTTGTGACGAAAGCCTTGCCAAGCTTCAGTTTCAGCACTTTGCACATTGCCTCGAGAGCCTGCTGTAACTGCTTCGTCGAGTCCCAGGCCGCATCTGCACCTTTCGCCTTGCTCTTTGTCCCCTTGGGTCCCCTTCGTGCCGGGACTGCTGTGCTTGACTTCTCAAGCGCCTTCGTTTCAACGACTGATATGGTCCACTGGAGGAGAAATGCGTACATCTCCAGCAAGATCTTGTGTTGTTGTATGCCCTCCTGTTCATCTCCCTCGAGGTCTGCATGCATGGCATCGGCCTCACTTGCGAGACCTGATATGAGAACATCGAGGATTTTGCTGACGAGGTTTGTTGGAATCAAAGAGGAAGTCCTGGACGCGATAAAGAGCTCACAGTCAGAAGTGTTCTTAGAAATGGTTGAAGACAAAGGAGAAATGGGGGCGCACTTGAGCAGGAATTGAAGGTTGTCAAAATTCGATGGTCGGATGATCGCTTCTGGGTTCTCTGCAATCGCCTCTATTATCGGGTTCAGCACGCCGTTGATCAGTGCTGGTGTAAGTGCTTCCGGCTCATGTTCGCAGTCTTGCAGTGAATTGTCGGCTTCTGAGGTCGGGATCGACGCGGGATCACTGAGATACAACTTCAAAGCCTCGTTGATGTCGAATTCGGCCATCTTGCGTACGGCGCTATATGCGCCAGCGCAGGAAAAGAGAGGGTGCCCAGAATCGCAGAAGATGTTGGCGGTGCATCCTGTTACGATGCGGAGCATCTCGAATGTTTGTTGACTTACGATTCTCGGCAGCACGTGACGATTCCGCCCGCTAGCATTCCGAGACTCCGCCGGCCGCGAACGAGCTAAAGCCGGCCAATTCGTCGCGTATTTCTCGGCTTTGTAAATGTTCCTACAACAATGAAGTGATCTTCTCGTGCTTTTCAACTTGGTCGACGCGTCATCGCGTTGGAGAATTTGTCATGGTCACCCGCGAGGCGACACCGTTCCGGTTCGTGGAGGGGTCCGCGCGGGAAGAGGCCAAGCAGCAGATGAGGATAAAGAGATTGCGAGTAAGTCAAGTCGATTTGCTTAGCAGCCCGCAGTACATGGGAAAAGAATGGTCTAATTTTGGCACGCGGAACATAAGCCATGAGACTGTACTAATAGAATCTGCTTAGCCCGGAGACAGCGACGACGAACAAGAAACCGCAGAAATCGACGATGCAGACATAACAGATTCCGATAGCGAAGAGCCATCGGTCGACCCTGTTGTTCAGGAAGACATCCGAAAGTTCGAAGAGTCATTCAGAGGCTTCTCAAAAAGGTATCGCCTGGTAGACCGTATTGGTGAAGGTTCGTAACTACAGACCTCACTAATTTGCCGACGCTGACAATGCTTAGGTACATTCTCCACTGTCTACAAGGCCGAAGATCTATGTTACGATCAATACGAGAACGAATGGGATGCAGAATCCCATGAACGTGAGCGAAATCCTTGGTCACCAAGCCGACGCAAAGACCAGCCTCGCTACGTCGCGGTCAAGAAGATCTATGTCACCAGCAGCCCTCAGCGAGTACAAAACGAACTCGAGCTACTGTACGAACTTAAAGGGGCAGAATGCGTTGCGCCTCTCATCACCGCCTTCCGCCATCATGATCAAATTGTTGCTGTTCTGCCCTACTTCCAGCACGATGATTTTAGGGACTTCTTCCGAACCATGTTGCCGTACGACATGCAGGTTTATTTCAAGAACCTTCTCACTGGCTTAGCTTGGGTGCATGAGCGTGGGATCATTCACCGAGACATAAAACCCACCAACTTCCTGTACAACCGGTACACGCAACGCGGGGTGGTAGTTGATTTTGGGCTAGCTGAGCGCGAAATCGATGCAACAGGTAGATGCTATTGCGAATATACTGACGAGCGACGCACGCGTAAGATCGCAGATAGCTATGTTGCAAGACACGGCAAGGCTCGAGGATATCCCAAGGAGGACACCCGTCCTTCAAGAAGGGCAAACCGCGCAGGCACCAGAGGCTTCAGAGCACCAGAAGTCTTGTTCAAATGCACAAATCAGACCACGAAGCTTGATTTGTGGAGCGTTGGCGTCATTCTTCTCACAATACTCTCCAGCCGCTTTCCATTCTTCAATTCTACCGACGACATTGATGCCCTGCTTGAGTTGATGGCGGTATTTGGTCAGCAGAAGATCAAGCAAGCAGGCCTCCTGCACGGTGCCGTCGTTGAAGCAAACATTCCTGGCATGGTTCAGAACGGTTACAATTTCACCAAACTGATCGCATGGTCGACCGTGAGGAAAGTCCAAGACATCAGCGACGAAGAGAAAATCACTCACAGCTTGCTCGACAAGCTCATGGAACTCGACTTTCGCAAGCGATGGAGCGCAGATGAGGCGTTGGAGCACGACTTCTTCAAGATGACCTACGCAGAGACGGACGATCCGGAAGACGAAATGATCTTGGCCGAACAATGACACTAACGAGCATTGAGGAGGAGTTTTGGGGCGTTTCGAAACTTGACATGGCGGCTCTCTTGTGGTTTTCACATCTTGCTTTCATGAGCGCGATACCCCTATTTTGGCATTGGTGTGAGCGGCAGCGCAGAAGCTGCCTAGCATTGCTTTATATCGGCGTGAATGAATTGGTCGCTGTCATTGAGCTTCCTCCATATTTTGATACCTTTATCCAATTGTTTGTCCCCTGCAGTGATTCTGTCGTCATCATGTGTTACTCCCACCAGTCACTTCCGTCTTTCCAAAGCCTAGACACGAATATCACGCAGGCCACCAGACAAGAGATGAAATGAAGTCCTTGCTCCCTGCTCATGATCAAATGGAGCATCAGCAACATCTTTACTTCGCACGAACCTCCCTCTTATCATTTATTCCACCTCGTCCCGAAAGCTCTCTTCTCGCTGGGAGCACATATCGTCTCCTTACCTCCGTCTACACATCACCACCCATGTCTTGGATCCCCGCGAGTCGCGCCAGACGCTACTCAGGCTTCTCCCCCTAAAGCCGTGGCCCCAGGTCCCGCGTGAGTGGCCCATACCAGCATCCGTACGCACGGATGCGTAACCCCTACCAGCCACACGATCCATACCATGACCTCCTCGACGACGGCGACGACGACGACAACTACGCTGGTGACCCTCCGTTCCAGAGCGCATACGGCCACGCATACCCTCCAGACCCTACGACCCCATCGACCCCATCGACGACGAGCTCGACGAGCTCGACGCAGACTTGCTGGACGAATACAACGCCACGACCGGCATGAACGGCATGAACGGCATGAACGGCATGAACGGCAGTGCCTACGACCTCCATCCACCCTACCCAAAACCCCTACGCTCATTTCCAGGCCGCGAACCCATCCGCTCAACCCCAAAGGGACCCCACCCTTCCCCCGCGCCGATCCGCCTCGCTTACCGCTACTCCAACCGTCATAATCCGTACAGTGCACGGAATACACATACCGGGAACCCCGACTTTGCATCGTCGTCCTTTCGCAGCAGGCGAGCGCCCGGGACCTCGAGGGCCGTCGGTGAGGCCGCAGGGATCCTACGAGAGGTCGAGGACGAGGAGGGGGGGTGGGAAGGGGGCAAGGACGAGGTTTTTGAAGTGTGGATGTCGATGTGGTGTTGGAGATTTGCTTACGTGCTTGGATGCTTAGATGCTTGTTGGCTGGGGTCGGGAAGATGGAAAAGGCTAGAGGTTTGGTGGCGAGAAACAATGTCGTCGATTCGACGTCCGCTTCGGACTTTGGTAAACTAATCTGACACGGCAGTCATTCTGAGTCATTGCTGTGAACATTCTGACAATGCATGCGGCGCAATTCCTGGGATTCGTAATTTATTTGGTAAGTTCATTCAATAGTCATGTCAAATCCCGAGCCACGCTGGCATTGAAAAGAAAAACTCGCATTCGTTGATTTGACCCAGTCTACATCTCTTGCCGATAACGGCCAACCAGCATATCATCCCAGGAAACCGTCACGTCAGCCTCTCCATGGCGGTCATCGGTGTATCCTGTAAGCCCCGCAGACAACCCCAGGGAAAACATATTACAATGAACCTCAAATTCGCTGCAGACTCATGTCTTCGGCTTGTTGCTTTCACACTCAATCCAGATAGGACGTGAAACAAGGCATAAGAGCTCAAGCTCCTCTTGGTGTGTGCGTACAAGATGGTGCTGAGCTGTTTATCTGCGGGCAAAGCAGAACAGAAGACCTGTACGACCAAGGAACCAAAGGCAGCCAATGAACTTGATGATGGACACCAAACTGACTGAAATCATAAGGAAGTAGAAGAAGCTGGAACTGCGCCTTTGTTGTTCCTTCTCGCCCTGTGATACAGTTAGCATTATTTCTCACTCACGCAATATATCACACTTACTTCCAATACCGAGTCACTCGTATTGTCACCCTTAATGACGTTGATATCGTCGGTCTGGATTATGATGGCAAGGATGATGTTGCTAAAAAGCCACATAATAATCAAGTTCGTTCGGAAAGATTTGTACGAATCGTTGAGATCCTTCTCCTCGGTAACCTTCGGCTCCACGTAGGGCGTCAGGGCACGCTTGACGGTGGCCTCAAACTTCTTGTCGATGTGCTCCTGCGGGAGATCGTCTTCTTCAATCGTGGCCTTACCCTCCTTGTCCTTTGAAGTCTTGGCGGATGGAAGTGCTTCAGCTTTGTCTGAACCCTTGGTACCCCATGACACATCGTGCCAATTGCAGTAAGCGTAAACATTGAGAATGTTGATGTAGGAAGACGAAAGTAAAGTGTACGCCGGGAACGAGGTGAACATGTGCCAGGGGTCCATATACAAGAACGAGGCCAGGAACTGCAGTCCATAAACGCAGACAAGGGCGACGACACTCATAGCAGCAGTGTTCTTCGCGGCCTGTGTGTCGAGGACCGCCTTCGCGAAGCTGCCAAGACCATCGACGAACGGGTCGCCATTGGTTCCACTGAAAGCCTTGACGACAAGATAGAAGGCAAGGACGAGCGCGTAGACCTGGATGGCGGCAAAGACGACGAAAGAGGTGAGGTAGAACCACTTGGCACCCTTAGGCCTATTACCCAAAGCCAGGAGGAATTGAAGCAACACGAAGGCAAGGTAGATGTATTGCAGGACAGTGTTGACAATGTTAGACGCTTTTCCGAACGGCCAGGGCTCCTGGTTCGAACCGGCAATTGGGTTTCCGACAAGATCCATGAGAATTGCAGTTGTCAGCCAGAAGGAAGCCAGAGCGAACCAGGTCAAAATGACCTGGAAGATGTTGTAGATGAACTGGAAATGCAGGAATATCATGCGGATGATGTTGTGTCCAGATTTGTACATGCGACCGAAGTGGATAAGCGAGTAGATGGTGGCAGCAAATGAACCGTTCAGCCAACGACGACGTTGCGAGATGAACTCGGGCGCACCTTCAGGTACATCAGTCTCGCCCTTGGACGCCTTGACGTAGCTCAAATGCCACTTGTTGCCAGCCTTGGCGACAAGCTCAAAACACAAGATACGATCCTCGGCCAAGAACATGTTCTTCTTGAAAATGTTCATGCCTTCGATGCCCTTCTTTCCGAGCTGCTTTGCCAAGGTGTGATCACCATGGAAATACTGCTCGAGAGGACGACCCATGATGGCGCGGAAGCGGTAGGCCGAGAAGGCACCAGGCAACACAGAGACGTATCCAAAAGACGACTCCAGAGGCTTGTCGAGAATGTTCGAAATCTTGTACTCGTAATTCTGTCCAGCGACAAGTGGGTTGATCAGGTTCTTCCAGCCCTTACCCAACATGGCGTGAATTTCACCACAAGCACCACCGAGATCTTTGTCGTTGTAGAAGGCCTCCCAGAGCGACAACAACGACTTCGGGCCAGGCTTGGTACCCGCATCGATAAGAATGACGACTTCGGGGTTGAGAATACGTCCGAATGCAGTCAGCAACCATCTGTGCGAGTTGATCTTCTTCGAGTTCTTTTGCTTTAAGCAGAAAATCATCTGAACGGGAGGAAGAGTTGTTGGGCCATCGTCCATGGGACGGATCAGCTGCTGGTTGGAGGTAACGGACAATTGGGTGGTGTACTCGAAAATGTGTGCGACCGTCTCCTTTCCATCAACATCACGCTTCATGACACCATCCTGGTATATACCAACGGTAGCGAGCACGTCCAGAGTCTCTTTGTTGCAGGGATCGATACCATCAAAGACGAGACAGACGACGATCTTTTGCCAGGCAGGGCCGCCCTTGTTCCAGAATTCCGACTTTTTCAGGTTGACAATTTCTCGGATGTTCTGCATGACACCATGTAGAGTTCGGGCGGTCAAAACCTTGTCTTCGTTGTAGTAGGTGATTGCAATGAGGAGTTCGGTGTGTCGGTTGTACATTGCAGGACGCAGATTGTATCCGTTCTTCAAAGTGAAATCGTAGGGGTCGCATGTCGCAGCGGTGTATCGCATGTGAGTGAACTCTTCGCTTCCACCTTCGAGGTCAGCACGGTATTTGGCCTGAATCGAGTTCGCAATAGCACTCGGCACAGCATAGTCGACGCTGAGAACCTGGCCTTGCACCAGCTTGACCTTTCTGGTCAAGCCACGCTTGAGTCCACCTCCGTTTGCATTGGGATTCTGTCGCTGTCTCCATGCCTCTGTGGAGCTAGTCTCACTGCGGGCGTAAGGCGATGGAACGCGACCAGGGACTCCAAAGGCGGAGGCCGGCTCCTGACCCATGAAACCCCCGTTGTTCTGAGCAACATAGGCAGCGTCATCGTAGCCAGGGGCTGGAGGACCGCCGAGCTGCCCGTCGTGTAGAAGGGAGGCTTGCTGGGGATCGTTGGTTTCGTAGTGGTAGCCATCGTGAGATGCCTGGGTGTTGTGAGCATCATACGTGCCCTGCCCCTGATGGGCATACTCATCACGACCGACATGGCCGTAGCCGTCGGCGCCGTGGTGGGCCATGACGGCGAAGGCTAGGGAAGGCCGTTGAGCTCAGCCAGTCGCTTCGCAAACGTTTTCAAGGTGAGGTAGGGTTGATTGTGTGGTTGGGCGTGGCCGTTGAGTAGTGCCACAGGAAGGATAGACGAAAGGCGTGGAGCGTGACCAGACGTCACGACAGCGGTACGCAGGCCGACGCAGCTCGAGCGTCACCCGACAAGAGAATGGCGGTCGGGGGATAAGAGGGGGGTTGTTGTTGTGGTGAGGATGCCGATGGTGATGATGAAAAAGGAAACAAAGAAGTTCTGTGTGAAGGCAGATATTCTTTCGGGGGGCGCAAATGCGTGGCCTTTCAGCTGGGAGCAGCGCATGAGACACAGCAGCACTCTCACCCTCCGCACCCCGAACCAGTCGCCTTGTCGCAAAGGAGCAAAGGAGAAGCCAACCGCAGCTCTTCGCAGCCGCACCGCGACGTCTCCTATATTTGGAACAGCCTGCCACCGCCGACAAAGCCAAAACCACTGTTTGACCCCGTATTCGAGGCACGTACCGCTCCACAGCTTCAGCCCTGGGAACGTTCATCAGCTCGCCAAATGCGCTGCTTGAAGTCGAGCCTTGATCATGCACTCTGACGGCTTCATGCGCACTCTGCAGCTTGACTCTGTGATCAGATTCTCGAGTCTGTGTCAAATCTCTGTCTACGGCTATTGTCCAGCGTCCTGAAATTTCCCAGCGATGCTCACTGTTGGAGCGGCATGTGAGACTGCCAAGCCACGATGCGAGGTCATCCAGCGTCATCCCAGTGGCGGTGCATACAAACACTCTTTGGGTAGGTAGGTAAATATGCTTGTATGTACAAATAGGCCATATTCAGATAACCAGTGGCCGTTGTTTGGAGACGCGCCAATGGACACCTTGATGTTCGCTGCAGCCGTGAGTGAGGCCGATGTGAATACGAGTTCTAATTTTTTTCCTCAGGGAAATGTGATTCTGATTCCAAACTTTACTAGTCGACGACTTGTCGTTCAGCGGTGACATGCTCAGGCTTTGTCCAAGCGCAGTGCACCAAGATCAAGGCATGCCAAGTTGAAGACTACATTTGATGGCGATGCATGATCCCAGTAACAAGGCACGGTTACAGAAGTCGTGGCGTCAAAACTCATCGTCGACCTGTTCAAACAGGCTTGAACAGCCTCGAGAGCGTGTCTGAATATACCTGTGTAGATTGATACCTGCTTAGACTGGAGCTTTCATGACCACCCAAGGCAGGCTGACAGAAGTCTTGACGCAGACACTTGGTTACTTGCCTCCCTGAGTAGATCCCTCGAAACTCTTAAACGTACCTGTACTGCCACTCCCCCTCGCTGCTAGAGGCATACTTTTACTACTAGTGGTCACATACCTGTAGAGCACTTGCAGCAGGAGCGATCGAAGGTGGCACTAAATCCCTGCGCAACGATTTCTGTCGGGCCGCCTGCACCTACCACGTTCCCGTCTGGGAAGCCGCGATGCTGCTTCCTGATAAGTAGGCCGAGGTGGTTGTCTGCAACCGCATCTGCACACCATCTTGTAGTCTGGCGCCCGCCATCGCCATAGGTTTGATCAGGTCAAGTCTGCCTGTCCCTAGATTTGAGCCCTACGTTGCTGCTTCTCACTCAATGTGTAAGCTTGTTGCTGCATGCAAGTTCTGAAAGACTGCCTCTTTGTTTTCTGTTCTGGATATTAGCGCCCTGTACGCGACGGTAAGTGATGAGCTTGAAAGCACACGGGCTGCAATCTTCGTCAATGTATTGAACGTCGCGGATAGCGTAATTAGGGGCTTGCTGATAGTTCGATTCATGCAATGCGTTGAGATTGTATTCTGAATACTCGACGTTCGACTACGGCAGGTCGGGAAACAGTTATGATTGTGCTACCACAACAGCGCGGGTCCTGACAAGCAAAGGACGGGGATCTCTACCCGCTTTACAACCATTGCGAATTCTCGTCCGAAACAAAGAATTTACGACAGAATGTGATGCAGCAGAGTTCTGTGTGTAGCCGCTGGTGGTACGCAACACGATGCTACAGCAAACTCGTTTCGTTGTTTCGTGCCGTGGCGTTGGGAGAGAGCTGTTGGAGTCTGGATTATGATTGGAGGGCAAGAATCCGCAGGTTCAAGGCTCGGCAGTCAGAACGTTGTGCAGGACAATGCTCGACGTTGGCACAAAGACAAAGAGGTGCATGACAGATTACGTGGAGTAAAGCAACCACACTCGACGTGCCTGTCAGGGGACAATCCAAAGAGGGTGTACAAGGTACAGAGTGTGGAGGCGCAGTCACTGACATGGGTCCCAGGGAGGTTGTGCCAAACACGGATCGGAAGGCTGACCTAAGGTCACTCAAAACACGGATGGCTTCTGGATGGCGTCCACCTCGGCCAGCCAAGGGTTGGCCCGGGGCATGATTTGGCTGCTTTCATCGAACGTGAGATGAGGCTGACGACTGACGACTGACATGGTAGGTATTGACGATGGACCGATATGGAGACAAACAAAGTCGCTGGGCGAGCTTGGAAGACAGCATGCACCCCATGTTGCGATGCACCTGCGCATGAAGTGGCAATAGCCAAGGCTGTCTGACATTTTAACGACGAAGGCTCAGTCACTGCATAGCAGATGCCCAGGAACAGTCAAGCAAGCAAAGTACGGCAACATGGATAGTGCTGACATGCTTGAGTGGTGTCGACGACCGGCTTGACAGAGCTCACAGAAACGACTGCAGCAGTAGTATCGCGCTATCTGCTCATCTGAAGATGATCCTGACGACCGACAAGTTCACGTACAGCATGACCCTTTTGACCGGGTTGTCTTTGATACTTCCTTGAGTCGTCACTTCAACGGTCTTGCCGGCACGTATAGAGAGATGGAGTGTAAGGATGAAGATGGTGTCTGTCCGCCTGCATGAAAGGCTGACGGCTCGATGCCAATGTGGTTTAGCGCGTGCAGCCTTTGTTACGCTGGCCGCCCGAGCGCTCGATTCTCGGCCTGCTTTGCTTTGCTTTGCAGTGGCAGGGAGTCTTGGAGTTGTCGGCGTTCACCTCGCCGTACAGCTCGTCCCGCTCGCGGACTGCCAATCTCCTTCCCAAGTGTTCCCTCCATCTTCCATGCATACTTGCATAGTTATCTGTCTCTCACCTTTGTCTTACCACTACCAGCTCCTTCCCACTCACTTCGTCGTTCATCTCCGTTCTCTTCGCCATCTTCGCCATCTTCGCCATCTTCGCCATCGGCTTTCCGACACCTTCTTCGTCCTGCCTTCCGAGATTGCTTTGATAGCCTCGTTTCGACTCGACTGGCCACTTTGCAGGCCCTCGTTGCGTACAACTGCGCCGTCGCAGACCTAGATTCCATCGCGCGCCTGCTGGCCAACACCAACGATTTCTGGCACTGGCGGTTGCCTCCACTATGGAAGCTTGACGCCTCGCAATTTTGGCCACTTCATCTGGTCGATTTTGTTGTCGTCGGCCCTTGCTTTTCGCGACCTAAATAGATGCTTGGGGACCACCGTCAGCCCGACGATCACGACGCTTGATCCACAACTTGAACCCGCAGCACGGCCGCTTTCTGAGCACTGTCTCGAGTCTATACTATCTTTCTATAATCGCTCTTCTATCCTCACTATACCTTCGCAATGGATCATTCGGCCTTCCCGAGACGTGAGTATCATCCTTATGTGCCTCAGCCCGATCGTGCTAACTTCGTCCCAGACCTCGAGAGTTCAGCTAGAGGGCTGTTCAGACGATGCGTACAGTGTCCAGATACGACACCTACCTGTCCAAACTGCGGCGATGGTCAAGAGTGCTCATTCATACCCGCTTCGTGTGATGCGTGTGCGTCCAGCAAATGCATCGACAAGCCCGGCTCTTCGTCCAGTTCCTCGAACAAATCTTCACCTGCGGGACCCATTGCTGGGGGTGTCATCGGCGGCATTTTGCTAGTCATCGCTATCGTCGCGCTAGTTTATTTCTTCTACATCAAGAAACGTCGGCAGCAGGCCTGGACCGCCCAACTCAAAGATCTTCGGAATATTGGGGAAGGGGAAAAGACACCGTCCGACCACCGCAGCTTTGCGGAGCACAGAAGCAACAGGCAGTCGCAACAATCGGTGGCTAGCTTCAAGACTACTGGCACACGCGACACCCGCAAGTCCAGTGCGTCAAATTTCATTCAGATAGCATACATACCCGGAGTGACCAGCACGGCTGCCCATTCTCCGGACATGGTCCCACCCGTGCCACCAATTCCGGCCGCAGGGACAACGTCTCCGCACCTCAACACAGGCACAGAGCAGTTCTTCTCCCTCACAGATCTGCGTCCCGAGTCGACGTACGCCCGCAGCCTTGCTCGAAGCAGCATCGCCGCGAGTGAATATCACCACGATGCGATCGTCGACCCGATGCCCGCGCGGGCAGCAGTTACTGCTCGTGCTGTTCCCATCAGTGTCAAGAGCAGCAGCCGAGTTGCATCACCCACGGGATCTCCACCTCTTTCTCATCAAAATTCGATAATCGGTCGTATGAACGGTCCTATGACGGGCCAGTCTGGTCAGGCAAAGCAGGTGATGATCACACGAAGCGCCTCCAACCTAACGAACAATCATGCTTTCGAAATGGAGGATACATCTCCCGCTCCCACACCAAGAATTGGAATTGATCGATCGGGGACCGCCAGTCCTCGTTCGATGCTGAGCGATGATGCGGCGTCTGCTCACCGGTGGGTTGGCGGCAGAAGCCCGGGCTCTCCACAACCACCCGTGTCTGCTGTACGAAGCGAGTTCTCGCAAAGCAGAGGTAGCCCAGTGTCAAATGTTGGCTGGGACAGCAACAATATCCGCAACACCATAAGGGATGCTGCGCTACAGGGTTATGCGCAGCAGCCGGTTCAACAGCCCTTGACCGGAATACAAGAGCTACCTGGTGATACGCAACCCTCACATAGCCGCGGTCAGAGTGGCTCAACTGCCGCCACGCAGGCTGCAAACCCCTTTGACAACGTGCGGTTCCGGACACACACTCCCTGAAAAGACGGAAACAAGGATGGATGAGAGTTGGTTTAGCGATATTGGGTTTTGGAATGCACTATGGAAAAAGGGGAAAGAATACCCTCAGAGCAAGGCGTTCTGGTTTGACGACCTCCGGCGTTCGTATCGCCGTGAATGATTTCATTTCTGCTGCTTCGAATTTCAAGCCATGCCTTGTCCAACGTAAGCAGTGTAAGACTTTTGCAGCCAATCTGGAGACCAGTCATCCTGCGATTCCGAAGCTCGGCTGTCAAGTGCGCATACTTGATGAAGGACAAGCCACGATCCCAGTGACGCTGAATGCAAAGACTAGAGCGGAAAGACTGCGCGGATGCCTTGAGAGTAGTAGAGCATTTTTCGCTCATGGCACACCAGATCATAATTGGTCTCCGTAAGTGTGATGCGACATATTCATACACACACTCTTCGCTATGGTGGAGTACTCGCAGAACTAAACTTTGGCGCCTGCCGTGGTGGTGTGCTTCAGTAAGTGTCAGGGTCTGGCTCAGCGACAAGCTGGCCTTTCCACATGCTGCAACTTCACCAAACATTTGCCCGCCAAGTCCACTTGCGAATGCCCACAAGCACTACCAAACTTCAGGTCCCTGCACCAAGTCCTGACTTTTAGCCCTCTCACTTTCTTTTCATGACTTCCTCTATACAAAAGTCCAACCACTGCCAATGAGTACCTCATAGTCGTCAATTTGCTGTCCACTCCCCACCGATCTCCACCATGTACGGCTACCAGCAGCCAGGTCAACAGCAACAGCAGCAGTTCCCGCCAGGCCAACAGCCTCCACAACAGGGTGGTGGCTATCAAGCCAACCCGTATGGCGCGTCTCAGCAGCCAGGCTACGGGCCCGCCTATGGACAAGAGCAAGGGCACCCCTCTCAAGGTCCTCCAAATGGCGGAGCGATGGGTGGTTTGACGCAGGGCATGGGAGCAATGGGCATACAAGATGGCACGGGCCTAGCGGCAACCTCTGCAACAACTGGGGCACCAGCACGCCATGGCCGGAAAAAGAAGGACAGACACGCTCACCATGAGATCGAACAGGCGCATACTGGCGCACCTCAGGGTTTCAGTCCGATGCTGGGTGGCCAGCAGACAGGTTTCCCCGGTGCAAGTCCGGACCCGTCACAGCAGTATATGGGCCAGCAAGGAATCACACCGGCAATGAACCAATTTCCTGCCCGTGGTGGGACGCCCTTTGCAACTGGGGCGCGACCGCCTATGGAATCAGGCATGGACATGGGCGGATCTGGAGGAAGAGTCGATCCCGAGCAGATACCTTCGGTGCCACGAGCGCGCGATGCGGCGGAGCTATACTATCGAGAGCACATGTACCTGACGATGGAGCAGCACGTTCCACCGCCGGCAGCGGTCCCATACGTCTCGTTCGACCAGGGCAATTCGTCTCCGCGCCATGCCCGGTTGACGCTTAACAGCATCCCGAGCTCCGCAGATGGACTGGCGCAGACAGCACTCCCACTGGGCTTGGTGCTCCAGCCCTTTGCACCTCAAACCGAGGGTGAACAACCAATACCTGTGCTCGACTTCAAGGAAGCTGGACCGCCCCGATGCAGGAGGTGTAGAACTTACATCAACCCGTTCATGCAGTTCCGATCAGGTGGCAACAAGTTCGTCTGTAACATGTGTACTTTCCCGAATGACGTGCCACAGGAGTACTTTGCACCTACAGATCCTTCAGGTATAAGAGTTGACAGGGAGGAACGACCTGAATTACGGCATGGAACGGTGGAGTTTCTAGTACCCAAAGAGTATTGGGTAAAAGAGCCGGTGGGAATACGCTGGTTGTTCGTGATCGATGTCAGCATGGAGGCTGTGCACAAAGGCCTTCTTGCAGCAATGTGCAGTGGTATCCTGGAAAGTCTCTATGGCGAGACGGAAGACGCTGAAGGAGAAGAGAGCACACCGAAGGCCAAGCGAGTTATACCAGAAGGATCAAAGGTTGGCTTCGTTACCTTCGATCGGGATGTTCATTTCTACAACTGCCATGCCAGCCGTCAGCAGCCCGAGATGATGATCATGCCAGACGTCAAAGATCCTTTCGTACCACTTGGGAGTGATGGTCTTTTCAGTGACCCGTACGAGTCAAGACACGTGATTGAGAAGCTGCTTAATCAACTTCCGGAGATGTTCGCCCAGCCAAAGCCTCAGCCCGCCCTTCTCCCGGCACTAAACTCTGCCCTTGGCGCACTTGAGAGTTTCGGTGGCAAGATCATCTGCTCAATATCGTGCCTACCAACAGAAGGGCCTGGGAAGCTGATGCATCGTGACAATGGAAAGTTGCACGGTATTGACACGGAAAAGAAGCTGTTCCAGACAGAATCCGCTCCGTGGAGGAAGACCGCCTCAGACATGGTCAAACAGGGAGTTGGCGTCGACTTCTTTATGGCAGCTCCCGGCGGCGGCTATATGGACTTGGCGACAATCGGCCATGTTTCCGCTCAGTCCGGTGGTGAAGTTTTCTACTATCCGAACTGGCACGCACCGCGAGATACACCGAAGGTATCCCAAGAGATCAAACATACACTAAGTCGCGAGACGGGTTACCAAGCGTTATTGAAGGTACGGTGCAGCAACGGGCTGCAGGTCAATGGCTACCATGGCAACTTTGTACAACACACATTCGGTGCTGATCTGGAGTTCGGTACTGTCGATGCCGATAAAGCTGTTGGTGTCATGTTCAGCTACGACGGCAAGCTGGATCCGAAGCTCGACGCCCATTTCCAAAGCGCTTTGCTCTATACCACCAGCACTGGTGAACGCAGGGTCAGATGTACGAACACTGTCGCCAGCGTGAATGAAGGTGGCAGCGAGAGCATGCGTTTCATCGATCAGGACGCAGTAGTCACAATGATCGCAAAAGAAGGTGAGTGGATCTCAAGATGCTGATAACTCTGTGCGAGTACTAACTGAGAACAGCCGCAACGCGAATGACGGAACGAACGCTCAAAGAGATCCGCGGTGCTGTTACTGAGAAATCCATCGACATATTGGCTGGGTATCGAAAGGCATTTTCAAGGTCACAACCTTCCGGTCAGCTCGTCCTGCCAGAGAATCTCAAAGAGTTTGGCATGTACACTCTATCACTACTCAAGTCCAAAGCTTTCAAGGCTGGCGCCGAACCTTCAGACAAGCGCACTCACGCGATGCGTCTCATCCGGTCCGGGTCACCTCTCGCGCTATCACTCATGCTCTATCCCCGCATCATCTCTTTGCACAACCTCGAATCAGAATGGGGCTTTCCAGATGCCAATACTGGTCACCTAGTCGTCCCACCCTCACTCCGCGCCAGTTTCAGCAAAATCGAAGAAGGTGGCGCCTATCTCGTGGACGACGGTCAGACCTGTCTGCTCTGGTTGCACTCACAAGTTTCACCAAACCTGTTAGAAGATCTGTTCGGTGAGGGTTTCACCTCGTTGCAAGCGCTCGACCCGAACATGAGCGAGCTACCCGTGCTGCAAACGCATCTCAATGCGCAAGTTCGCAACTTGATCGCTTACTGGTCTACGACACGAACATCGAGGGCTATGACGTTGCAGCTTGCACGACAGGGCCTTGACGGTGCGGAATACGAGTTTGCTAGGCTACTGCTGGAAGACAGGAATGCTGAGGCTCAGAGTTATGTGGACTGGCTGGTCCACGTACATAGAGGTGTGCAAGGTGAATTATCCGGACAGAGGAAGAAGGAGAGCGGTGAAGGTGGAGGAACGATGGACCCGATGGCTGGACTCAGGGCTATGGGTTGGTAGAATCGTTTCCCCATCATCGGCTTTGCCGTGGTCCCGCCCGTCGATCTATATAGAGCACTGCGAGATTCACGACGGCCGTAAGAATCGAAACACGCGGCCTCGTTGCAGTGACCGCTTCGCAACAATCTGTATTGAACAATGCGACTGTTTCTCGCAACCGACATTTTCAGCTTCTGTTCGTGTTGCTGGTCGGAGGAAGGCCCATTGAAAAGAGTTGAATGCAAGATGCCGTTTCTGAAAAGATTTCAGCCCCCAACGCTGCATCATCTTTGTAACCTTCGAATCGTTGAGCATAGGCTACACGATTTTGACTGTACAGCACTATGGTAGCAGCAAAATACACCCGTGCTACGGACTACCAGTTCACCTTACTAATTTAGTAAGTAGGTAGTCTTCAGGAGGCTTGTGAGCGGCCGGAGGAACTTCCGGAGTATTGTTCCTCCGTAGATGCACGAATCATGAACGCTCAGCCGCGATCTTCCTGCCTGAGCCTTGTCTGAAAGCACTAGCGCAAACCCAAGCTACTTCAATAATAAAGTGACTCCGCGAAGACAGCCATAATTCATCATGTCTGTGTCGAAATTCACATCCATGCTTTGAATGCTTGCAGGCCGCTTTGCGCTCCGCTGTAACGTTGCTGTACCTCTATTCCAGACGTGCCGTCTTTTGACTACAGGCATTGCTCTCTCAAACCCATGTACACAAACCAAGATCGATCTCCACAGAAGCTCCCTCAAGATGGTGCGCCAATACAGTGAGAAGCAGCTCATCAAGTGGAGTCTGGTCAAGACCGACCTACCACTGGTCCCTCACGTGCGCGCCCTGCACGTCTACGACTTTGACAACACAATCTTCAAGACCCCCATGCCCAACTGCCAACTCTGGACCGGACAATCGGCCGGCCACCTCGCCGAGGAGAAGTACTTTGCCAACGGCGGCTGGTGGCACGACGTCAAGATCCTCGAGGCGACGGGCGAAGGGGTCCAGGCCGAGGAAGGTCGCGCCTGGGAGGGCTGCTGGAACGAGCACATCGTCAAGCTCGCTCGGATGAGCATCATGGATCCGGGCATCATGACTGTCCTGTTGACTGGGCGTAGGGAGCAAAGTCACGGAGAGCTGATAATGAAGATGCTGGCGGCGAAGAATTTGTATTTCAACATGGTTTGCTTGAAGCCCAAGCTGGGCCCGAAGAGTGAGAGGTTCGACAGTACGATGAAGTTCAAGCAGGCGCTCTTGGCTGATTTGATCTACACGTACACGGATGCGACGGAGCTGAAGATTTACGAGGACAGGCCGGCTCATGTGCGAGGTTTCAGAGAGTGGGCGGAGAAGCTGAATGCAAGCATCATCCAGTATCCGGAGCACTCGAGACAGAAACAGATCAAAGCAGATGTCATTCAAGTTCCGGACGAGGTGGCTACTTTGGATCCACTGGTTGAGGTCAAAGAGGTGCAGCGCATGGTCAACAGCCACAACGTCGTCGCCGCCGAGCACGTAGCGACGATGAAGCAGTTGACGATCCGCCGACAAGTTTTCTTCACCGGCTACCTACTCAAGCCTCGCGACTCACAGGCCCTGCTCGAACTCATCGACGTGGTTGGCCGTCCCGCAGCATGGGAAAAGGAGGGCGAATACAAGTTCTTCGCCAACAATGTCCTCATCCTCCCCCGACCTGCCACCGATAGCGTCCTGGAAAAGGTCGGCGGCATGAACCGCAAGCAAATGTGGCAAGTCAAGTCGATAGGTGCCTACGACAAAGACAAGCTCTACGCCGCGCGCGTCGTTCCCGTGCCAGAGAACTCCGAAGTTCACACCTGGACAGACCCTCCGAACATCGTACTCACCTGCAGAAAGGGTACTAAGACCACCGACGTCGAACGCATTCGAGCCGATGCTTGGAAGGCGCTTCCTACAGACAAGCAGATCATGTTCGAAACCACGGTGGGCGAAAAGGTGCAACTCTCAATCGAAGAAGAGGGCAAAGCCGGTCGCTGGGGCAAACGCAAACACGCAGACGATAACGACGCCCGCGACGGCAAGAACCACGACGACCGCCGCCAGAGCGGCAGAGGAGGCCGCGATTTTCGGGGTAAGGGCCGGGGTCGGGGAGGCGGAGCAGGGGACCGAAGTGATCGCAGAGACGGCGAACGATCCAGGCAGGCAGATAGGGGCCGTGGAGGTGGCATGCGGGGGCGGGGACGAGGCGGCTATCGGAGCCTGGATGATGTCGAGGCGTCGAGGTATGCGATGCGAGCTCAAGGTGGGAGATTTGACGGGCCGTATGATGATGGTGGGTTTGATCAGGCTGGCCCGCCAGCTTATGGTGCGGATCCCATGGATGTGGGTGGTGAACTGAAGTATTAGGATGTATGATAGGCTTGAGCCACTGGCCGGAGACTTGCTGGCTTATGCATGCATTGTAAGAGTGGACGAACGGCGTCTGGAGTTCGATACCCGAGGGGTCTTTGGCCAAAGAATAGATCGAATGGATACCTTTGATCGCATGGGCACAAGAACGCGGCTTCCCGACGTGTCGATGCTGGAACACACTCAATGCAAGGCAGCGACGATGGCACACGGCTAAAGAAGAGGGACAAGTCTGGCAGTATCCCAGCTTCCAGCTTTCTTCATCTGTACTCTGATCACCTCAGTCAGCCGCAGCCTACTGGTCAAACATAAATTTACCCGACAGCAAGTATCACCAATTTAACACATCATAGGAACCGACAACTCTTCCAATCCTCTCTCTCTCCATCACGATCTACGACACGACTTCCAGCGATTTCGTCCTCCCCAGCTCGCCAGACGCCTCTAACTTCCCGCAGTCGATCCTTTGTCGAGGGAATCCACTCGCTTCCACCGCCCGAAGTGCTCGTCTGACAACACTCTCGTAAACCCATGGCCTCTTCAAATCAAGATTCCGATGGCCCCACTCGGCGGGAGACGTACCGATATGTCTTCGTATCGTGGTTCGCGGTGGTTTCCGCGACACTCGCAATCGTGACCGCCAACTTGTACGCATGCCGCCGAATCTGGAGGAAGCGGTGGCGGCACAGGCTCTAGCAGAGGATCCGACAACTAGTACTATCCGGCCTTTCGGAAGAGTTCATCCACTTTGTCAACAATCTTACGGATTATGCAGTCCTCACGCTCTGTCAGATCGTATCATGTCCAGCTTCCTGGATAAAGCGCTCGTATACCTTTCTCAGCAATCTGCTAGTCGGGACTCGGCGGTTATGCGCATGGTTTCGGTCCCTCGGGTTCGAGCAAGTTGTGATCGAGGTCGTCTTCTTCGGTTGGAAGGTGGCTTACCTCGCGATAGCTGCTTTCCCCGGGGAGCTTGCCCGGAATCTGCGATACGGTTCTTTCCTTGAGAGCCTTGCGCCGGACATTCCGGACGAGCTAGAAGGAAATGTGCCCGAGCCGGTCAGACGACCACTGAGACTGGAGCAGAGACGGATGCAAGTGGGGGGACATGCTGGGGGTGTTGTTGGAAGGGCTCGAAGGGTTGGCGGACAGAGGATGCCGGTTCGAAGTAACAACAGAGGGAACAGAGGGAACAGAGGGAGGCAGCCGGCTGGAGACAAAATCTCGGCTTATCTTTGTTCAGTCTGGGCCTGGGTGATCATTTTCTTGATCGTCACCTCTTACTTTACAATGGAGTACCGAATCTGGATACAGAAGCTCGCGACCTTGCACAATGCTGTCGCTTGGGTTCGACCTACGCTAGAAATGGCTGGGTTTGTCCATGCTGGAAATGAAAGCGATGAAACTGATTGAAGCACGCACTGGGGACAGTCTTCCAAGAATCTCAGCGCTTTAATTCTTCAATTATGTTTATGCTGCCTTCAGCTGTGCCAACCTCTCTTCTAGCACGGCAATCTCCTTTTCCCTTTCCGCTTTTTGTAGATCCGCAAAGTTGCTGCCGGAGAATTCCAAAGGCCTCGGCCTCAAGAACTCTTCCCGCAGTTCTGGTGTAATCGCCTGCTTCCTCGTCTTGAACGCATTCACATAAGCCTGCAATTCCCGCGTGCAGATCTTCTTGATCTCGCCCGTCTCCATCTCGCCGGCCTCGTACGCATCGTGAATTCGTTTGAGCTCCGCGTCGTCTTCGAGGAAGAAAGTCAGATACTGGTAAGGGATGTCAACCTCCGTTCGCCCACCGAGTTCCTTGTGCATTTCTCTCGTCTCCTGTCCGCCAGAGAAGCTGCCGCCGATCTTCTTCTGGATCTGCTTGTCTGTGTCGCTGAGCCAGACTCCCGAGTCGGCGTCACTGGCGGACATCTTGGTCTCCTTGCCCTTTAATGACGGCAGGAAGATTGTGTGGATGAGGGCCGGTTTCTCGAGCTTCAGTTGTCTGGCGTTGTCACGGCATTGTCTGAAGTATGGGTCCTGGTCGATGCCACAGGGGATCAAGCAAGGAATCTTGGCAACCTTCTTCTTGTCGTTGCCAAAGATGAACGGGAAGGATGTGGCGAATGAGGTCGCGGACTGCATGGCGGGGAAATGGAACTCTGCGATGTTGTTGCTGTCTCCGAACCCGAATGTGCCCTTGATCTGGTTGATCGTGGTTCGCTTGGCCATTTGTCGCACGTTGTAGTTGTATGCTGCCGCGTGCCCGCCATCCACGAAGTCTGTATCGATGAAAATGAAAGTCTTCTTGACGTCGAACCCTACTGCCAGAATATCATCCACGGTCTTGATGGCAAACTTGTGAACATCCTCCAGCGTAAGCTTCGGCGTGTGAAAGTACTTCTCGTCATCCGTCAACATGATGACCAAAGGTACCGAAAAGACGTCCTGCAACCACTTGGTAAAGTCGAAAGGAATGGTGTGCCCAACGTGCATGCTATCCGAGCTCGGCCCTCGCCCCGTATAGAGGAAGAACGGAATGCCTTTTTCGTACTTGTCGAGGATGATGTCCAGATCTCGGTGACTGATGACCATGCCTCGTCTCATCATTCTGTGGGGCTTGTGACCGGTGACTTTCTCGAATCTGTCCAGCATTGCTTGGTCGATTTTCTTGGCACCAAAGTTCTTGACGAGCTTGTCATAGTCGATTGCTACGGCTTTGCCGGTTTCGTCCACGCCTCCGGATACATCGAAGGGCGTGATGATCTGTTCCTTCTGCACGAGCTTGGGGTTTTCGGCGGCGAGAGTCTGCTGGGTCAGTGCTGGTGGCTGTCCTGGCTCATCGGGAACCTTGCTTGCTTCCGCCATGGTGATTCCACAGTAAGTGAGCCTCAAGTATCACGTGTCGAAAATTGGTGGACGATGTAGAAAATAATTTGGTTGAGAAGAAACTCAGCGAACGATCGACGTCACAATGGGCGAATCTTGCGGTGCCAATATCTAGCCGCAATCTGGGTTGTTCGGCGATCGAAAGTCACACGCGATTTCCTCACAGTCATAGAACTGAAACAACTCTTGAATGCCCTTCTGTGTACAAGCGGGGCGGAACCGGAGCTGAAACCGCTAAAACGCAGCGGGAAGTGCCGCGGAATAGAGGCAGCTCGGCCTCGAAGATTCGCCGAGCCGTCGAGCTTTGTCCGCACGCCGTCGCCTGCAATTCCCATCATCATGCGCGAGTCGCCTGCAGCTCCTTACCCTCTCTCCACCCTGTAATCTGGAGCTGCAGCATTTCGATCCCCGCCTCGTTCATAAGCAGTCTTCTCCTCGTCTTATCCACTCTTATCTCGGTCATCACCTGTGCCTGTACCGCCTAGCGATGTGACAATGGTCAAGTTTTTTGAGAACGCCTACACCTACGACTACTCCCTCCCTACCGTCTCGCTCGCCTACTTTATCCGATACCCAAACCCTTTCGCTACGCATGTCGTCTCGACCGACGTGCTCGAACGTCATGTCGACGCTTCGACCGGCCGCCTACACACAACACGAATCATACGCAAGCAGTCCCGTTTGCCACCTGCCGTCATGAATCTGCTGCCCAAGAACATTCTCGGCAATGGCCCCCGTGGTGCCAACGGAGAGGCTCAGAACTTGCTCCTCGAGAAGAGCATTGTCGATTTGCACGAAGGCTGGATGGAGACAGAGACACAAAACCTGCAGTATAGGGGTATATTGAGTGTTGTCGAGAAGCAGCGGTACGAAAGGCCGCAAGAGTTGATGACGCAAGGGCCAACGCCACTGGACGCCTGGAAAGATTCGTACACTGAGGTCAAGACGAACGTGACGTTCAAGAGCAGGTTCGGCTTTGGCAGAAAAGATGAGGCAGCGTCGGCTGGCGCGGAAGAGAAGCGAAGCTTTCTTGGAAGCTGGTCAACATCCGCGTTACAGAGGACCATCGAGTCTACGAGTCTCAACAGAACCATGAAAGGTCTGTCGAAGAGCCGGGAGGGTATGAAGATCGTCATGGAACGGATTAGGGAAGGTGGTGTGGTTGGTGCCTTGGAGCAGATGAGGAGAGATCGTGACTTGGCTTTGGCTGCACAAGCGATCTCCTCCTAGGCCAGACGCAGGTAGCAGGCTCAGAATCCGCCCCAGTTGTCTGATGTCTTTCTTTTGTTTGGGAATGTGTATTTTGATACGGCGACGTGTACCATGTACGATTGAGAGGACTATCATTGTCAAAAGCGCTGGCGTTGGGGTGCATCTCGGCTCTCTATTTATCTATGAGCCTCGGCTTTGCGCCGTGTATATCAGATCAATTGAAATGAAATTCAAGGATGTCCAGTTTTTCTGTCATTGGTATGCTTACGCAAACACCCGAACTACTTGACCGTGAGGAGTAATTTCTTGCTGTGGTCAATTTGTCAGCGAAATGCTAGTAGTCTTATCTCGTACTCGAGATCGGAATGCGTCTTTCTCATCCGTTCGAATTTATCCTGTTCATCGCGACAGCCAGCAATTAGAGCCGAGTATGTCCCGTGTGCGGCGAAGCTTAACTGAGCCGCACTGGGTCTTGGTGGGCTGAGTGTCAACAGCTGGAAACCGATACTTCCAGCGGGCCAAAACGTACACCTTCCGGCACGAAATTCCAACGGCTGTCGTATCTCGTCCAGCGGTCTTTGCGCCGGGTCTGCCAGAGCCAAGATCGGCGTGGGGTCTTCACACGTAGCGATGAACCGATCCGGTGGACTGATGTTGGCTCGCTTTTGAAGCCAACCTCGGTCGCCGCAGCGATATCAGGGGTAGTTAGACAACTGTCGCAATACTTGTGTCAGACGTCACAAACTGCGACCGCCGGCGCATGAGACGGAGTGAAACAGTCGAGTGCCAGGTCCAAGATGCCATGCAATGTCGATTCTGTTGGTCATGCGCACAGAAAATGGTGGGTGTCAGCCTTGTAAGGAGCACATGGCGCGAGCTGTCTGCTTGTTGGACTTCCGGAGACGATCACACTTTATTTCACGCCTTCTTGGCTCCCCACCAGTAGGCATCCAGAATCCGAACATCCACCGTCCCACGGCTCGTCAGTTGACGTTCCTTGCCTCGTAAGCTGCGCCCGGCTTCGTCGTCATCTGCTGCAGCTGGGCATGGTGTATTCATACACTCTATCCTTCATCTAACCTTCGTCCATCCTTTCCTGCACCGGCGCCGTCCACCATTCCAGGCCAGCTTTTATTTGGCCCAGGCTTCCGAGGTTCGACATCATGGCCGGAATGGAGCAGCTCCAGGTGCACGCAAGGGTACGTTTACTCTTAAGCTGTCGCTACAGGTCGTACTGACAAGTGGCTACAGTCTTACATTTTACGATGGGTTAATGTCAAGGATGACCACGTTATTAGCTGGAGCATCCAGCCACAAAAGAAGGGCGTCAACTTTGGTCTGTACAAACATCCCGGCTCCGGCATAGCCCCGACCCCCAAGGTCCACTCTACTACATTCGAAGCTGGAGGCTCCCCGGAGAACGAGAATCCTCCAGATCTCGACGCCAAGGATCCCCACCGTTCACAAGCTCGGGAGAAGTTGAAGGGACTGGGATACAAGCAGATCCGATGGCATGGCTTCTGCGAACCCGGCCAGGTCGTGACTGGCACGCACCAAGTCTCTTCAGGAGAAGGAGGAATGTACGCGTTGGTCCTGGACAACACGTTTGCGAAATCATATTCGAAAACGATAAATCTCGCCTTGCTCACTTTCCCATCCAACGTTGGTGTTGGTGCCGTACCGCTGATGAGCCACCTTAATGTCTTCGACGCAAAGTTTGGCAAGCCCAGTGCGAACAGGAGGGCGTCAGGCGTACCTAATCCGTCCGTTGATTTGCGCCCTGCTCCAAACGGTTCAAGCAATGGCAAAGAGGTTGCGGAGCAATCAAATGTCTTCTCTGGAATCCTCCAAAAGCGACGACGGAAGAGGGGACAGGGTTATGCTCGTCGATTTTTCTCGCTCGATCAAGAATCATCTACTCTCGCGTATTATCACGACAGACACAGTACGACCATCCGTGGTATCATTCCGTTGGCGCTTGCAGCGATTGGCGCGAACGAAAAGACTCGCGAGATTGTTGTCGACTCAGGCGCAGAGCTCTGGCATTTGAAGGCAGGGTCCGCGAAGGATTTCACAGCGTGGTACGACGCCTTGGAAAGAGCCTCAACCCGGAGCCATGATAAGTCGCCTACACCCAGAAAGCCGGCGCCGTTGGGCCGGATCTTGTCCAACCTGCAATCACATTTTGATGAGAGCCTCGACGTGGTCCGCGCTGAGGAAATTTCCAAACGGATTGAGAAGGCACGAAACATTGCGCGTCAAGTCGCCAAGGACACGGATCCGAAATACTTTGCAATGAACGACTCACCGTCTATATCGAGAAGTGGGAGTGACCTTGCCAAGTGGGAGGCCGGCTCAGAAGCCAGCACTGAAATTGGCCAGAATGCCGACGGCTCTTCTGCCCAAGATCGCAAGGCTTCATGGTGGAGGAAGGATAAGGGAAAGACTCCACCACCTACAAAGAGAAGCACTTCAGCTCAGTCAGAGGTCCCTTCGGTCAGGTCTCTTAGTGTTTCACAGGAGGATCTGCGAAAATCGCCAAAATCCGCAGTCAAGTCCACGGAATTAGAGAGTGTTCACGAGCAATGCCTACTCCTCATGCGCAGTCTCGACTCTATATTCTCGGATATGCACGCACTCGTTGCAGAAAGCAAGACGCGCCGACTTCAGCCCAGAGCATTGCACGAATCTGGATCACGTCTCAGCATGGAATCGACTTTCTCTCAAGAGTTCTTCGATGCCGAGGCTGGCGATATTCCACTTTTAACTATACACGACGACGATCAGGACAGGCCCGCATCCGCAGGGCACGAGACACTCGGCACAATCAATAAGGATGGTGAAGATTCTTCCAGCGAAATCGACGACGATGAAGGCTTGGACACTTCGATGCTATCAGGCGATCAAGCTCAGGCGATTTTCCCGGCAAAGCCCAAGAATTTACAGCATATGGCAAACTTTGCCGCCATCGTTCGCAGGACAAGCTTTCCTGCTCCTAAGGTCATGCCGCCTAGCTTGATTGGTTTTCTGCGCAAAAATGTTGGCAAGGATCTGTCGACAATTTCGATGCCTGTTTCTGCAAACGAACCATTGTCGCTCACGCAGAAAGCCGCGGAGGTCATGGAATACAGTGAGATCCTGGACAGTGCGTCCGATCCAGGTCTTGGGAAACCAGAGAGACTCCTCCTAGTCACCGCATTCGCCATTTCAGGCTTATCAGCAATGCGTGTCAAGGAAAGATCTATTAGAAAGCCCTTCAATCCCATGCTTGGCGAGACTTTCGAACTTGTCAGAGAGGACAAGGGGTTCCGTTTTGTGGCGGAGAAAGTGTGCCACCGGCCAGTGATTCTTGCCTGTCAAGCCGATTCCGAAAAGTGGTCTTTGGCGCAGTCTCCCGCGCCCACTCAGAAGTTCTGGGGTAAATCTGCCGAGTTGATCACGGATGGTAGAGTTCGACTGACCATGCACACGACCGGCGAACAGTTTACCTGGCAACCTCCAACGTGCTTCTTGCGGAACCTGATCGCAGGTGAGAAGTACATCGAGCCGTCCGGTACCATGACCGTGAGGAATGAGACCACCGGGCAACACGCTGTCGTTACCTTCAAAGTCAAGGGCATGTTCTCGGGCCGGAGCGAAGAATGTGATGCTCAAGTGTACGACAATTTTGGCGACGAGCTGCCAAATGGCCTCACCGGCAAATGGACACACTCGCTGTCATTGACCGAGAACGGGACTCCCAAAGCAAGACCAATTTGGACAGCTGGAGAACTTTCTACCGATGCCACCAAGGGATACGGCTTTACCGCCTTTGCAGCGTCTCTGAACGAGATGTCTGCCAGAGACAAGCCGCATCTTCCGCCGACGGACAGTCGCCTACGCCCAGATCAGCGTGCCCTAGAAGAGAACGATGTTGATGCCGCCGAGGACCTCAAAGCCAAGCTTGAAGAGGCCCAAAGAACCCGACGCAAGGAATACGAATCTGCCGGTAAAGAATGGCAGCCCTTGTGGTTTCAAAAGGTTGCAAGCGTCGATGGGGAAGACATCTGGGGCATCAGGCGCGGAAAAGACAACTATTGGGAGCACCGAGCGAAGAACGATTGGAAAAGTGTCGTTCCAGTGCTCGAGCTCTGAACGCTGAGCCGAAGTTCCTTTGAATCTGGCGATCCGTGACTGTTGGAGTCTGTAGCCAGGGCCAATGTATTGTAGTATAAAACAAAAGTGGGCGTTTTACAGTGTAACGTTCAAAGAGTCTGGAGTTCAATCCAAGACTTTGCTATATACAGCGGTGACCATGCGTCCGCATTCGACGTTCTGCTCGACCTTCACTGATCGTCCATTCACAGCCACCTTCTTTGGAGGCGTAAGCTGAAGCCTATGCTCGTCCCGCTTGCTCTCGTCTCCGACCTTCTCCAGCGGCCCGATGTACGTTGGCAGCGGCTTGTTTGCCCTCTGGCCGGTACCCAGCTGGTAGTGCTCATTGCCTCCCCACCACACTACGTCGGCGCCCCAATTCGTGTCATTCTCGCTCGACTTGGCTGTTGCGCCCACGTACGTCACGTTGTCCATGATAGCTGCCGCATGCGTGGTTCCCACGCTGATGTGCGCCAGCCGGATGGGTATGATCGAGTGTTTTGTTTCGTCCCATTCGTACAGTCCCGACAGCGCCTTGATCTTTACAGGCTCGGGCTGTATATGCGTCCAGCGGCCGGTGCCCAGTGTGCCATAAATCCCCTGGCCAAAGGAAAATGTGTCGGCCGTTACCCTGCCGACCTGTGACCGCGCGTTGGCTTTCTCGGGGTCGTCGTTCGGGGACGCTACTCGTGTGGCGTCCACGGTCATGAACGAGACCGTACCACCGGCCGCAATCGACTTGACCCGGGGAACCTGAGATGTGCCTGCGTAAAGTTTGCTCGTGTTCAGAAGCGACGCGGCGTCAATGTAGGGGGATTCCGGAGTCACATCGATGCCGAGCTGGCCGGATGAATTGTCGCCAAAACCGAAGACACGGCCGGAATCATCGAGGACGAGCGAATGAAAGTCCCCAGCAGCCACGGCAGAGACCTTGAAGCCCTTCAGAGTCTCGACCAAGTGTGGCTGATCGTACGCGCCCTCGGGCCTCGTTTCCCATACCAAGCCAGGGATTCCAAGCTGGCCTCGGGAGGGGTATGCGGTCGATGAAGATGCAAAAGTGAAAATGCGGCCCGATGATGTGAGGAAGAGGCCGTGTTCGAGTCCGGAGACGATGGAGGTAATGGATTCGCCCCACGACTTGCTGGGTATATCAATGGTACGGTAGGATATCTTGGATCGCGAAGACAGACCGGGTATCCACGAGCTTTCGGAAGGCTTGTGTCCCTCCAGCTGATCCTTCTTGGAGACAGGCACCGAATAAATCTGACCACCTTTCGAAAGTGCGAAGATCCGGTCCTGGGATATAGCCAAACTCCTCAGACTCTTGCCCCGCAGAACGTTCTCGGGAGCTGTCGTGGTCGGGTCGTAGTCGTTACCCCACACGAATAGATCTCCCTGCTCGTCAATTGCTGCTCCAAAATTCCGGTCAAGCTTAATATCGCGCAAAAGTTTCCCGTCGAACGCGGTCAGCCGCCTCGGGTTCTTGACCACCCTGTCGTCCGAGCCGGGAGCAGCAACACTGCCAGCATTCGACCCCCATACGTAGACTCCGGGATTCTCCCAACTCTGCTTGACCTGTACGTGTTGTGAGCTGATGGCGTCTCTATTGGCTTCCTTGGACGGATCCCTCCTCCTCTTCGGCTTCTCGAAAATAACCTCGGGTTCGTCCTTTGGCGCATCTGCATGTAGCTCGTTCGTGCAAAGGAATGCATATGCGAGGCCGCCGGCAGCTACCACAGAAGCGGCAGCTGGCCATACTCGATTCTGTCGTCCGGCTCTGCCGGCGCGGTCAGTGGTAGAGGATATACTTCGCCTAGCAGCGCCTCGAGCTACTGGTACGGAGCTGAAGCTGCTGCGGGCCTGACATTGCCAGCACACATTGCGCAAAGCTCGCTGCGACGTCCGTCCGGACAACATCCTCCTTGTTGACGGGTAGCTCCAGCGGATTTGGGTAAGCGATGTGGTGTCGATGAAGGGCGTGACTTGGATTCTCAATCACTTCGAGCTCAGACGGAGTTTCAGCGAGTCTAATCGTCACCACTCGGGCCATGTTCCGTCTGATCTGGCTGACTAAGCGCAGGCTCGAGCAAGCGGCGCCGGCGGACGCAGCGCTCAGAAACGTGAGCATACACAACCCAATCCTGCTACTCAGCTGTATGGAATGCCCAACCTCAACAAGCTTCCAGAAATGCGGAGCTGAACAACAGCCACAACCAGCCAGAGTAATTGGGAGGGACCTCAATGATTGACTAGAGTCAATTACATGGCTTGCCCGTGGTGGGCTGAAGGGGTTACGTCGATGGTGTTCAACTAGCGCATTAGCGAGCAGACATGAACATAATCTTCCTATCGCTCGCATAGCAATGCCCCTTCTCGAATATCATCAATTGCCGAAAGTGGCCTCAGAACATGAAGGTTCGCCACGGCAAGAATAAGTATTTAAGTAGGTCCACAAAGCGAAATGTTCAAAGTAATCGATGCCGCGTCCTCCTATTCTCGTTTGCTTGATGGCACATCCTTAAAATTGGATTAACAAAAAACACACTAAGGCACTCCAGACATGGGCCTCGAACTTGTTCCCAAGTCTCTCCGACAACATGCCAATTGTCAACAGCGATGGTACGCCCGGCTGTACCATCCTGAGCATCGAGGATACTCATGTCTACCAACTCCAGCCTCCAGAATCTGGGGTCAAGTGGACAGCCGAAAAGTTGACAATCGTCACTGCAGACCAAAGTCGCGTCACTGTCAAAGCTCCCCTAGATGCCACGCAAAAGGACGGTCTTTCTTTGACAGCCACCTCGAGCACAGGCAAAACGGTCAAAATTCTTATCACGGCCGTCAATTTCAAAAGCATTACTGCCAAGTTCAAGGCCTCTCCATCACTTCGCCAGAACAACTCTGAGCTCATCGAAACCGCGAACAAGATTGCAGGCCAGCGGGGATTGGCCCTCATCCACGACCGCGTGCAACCAGACTTCGTCAGCCAGATTGCATCACTGCCCCTCCCCAAGTTTGAACCCGTCCAACCAGAACAACGTGTTCTTCAAAGTGTGCTAGTGCTGCTCCGGGGACGGATCCAGAGCTTGAGCAGCCTCGAGGCAACCTTGCAACCCAGCGACGTCCCAATCGAGTGGCGGGTTACACGCAATGCACAAGACGATGTATCAATCAGGACCCCACAAATTCCCACCTTGACTGCATCGAATCTTTCCGCCAGGCTAAACCAGGATGTAACAGGCTCATTCGTAGTCACGGCTTCTGCAAAGTGTGCATGTGGTTTGACCCATACTGGTCGGGCCCTGAAGCTGATCTTGTTGGAGGTCAAACGGGAAAAAGATGAGTCAGTGGCTGCCACAAAGGACTTCTTTCATCGAAACAACGAAGGGATTCAACGCGACAACCACAAGGTCACCTGGGGAGAACGCGACACGGTGGAACTGAAAACTACTTTTATAGTCCTCAGTGGCGGGGAATTCGCCAAACTATATCTTGACCAAGACCGGTCGATCATTCAGGGCTGCTGGCTGAATAATATGATGCCAAGCAGAAACAAGACCGGGTGTGACATCGAGGCTGATTACGAAGATGCCACCGGAAGGAAAAAGGGTCAAGTCTTGTCTTGGCAGTCTGTTGCCCCGAGGCCAGGCATGATTGGCGACTGGTTTAACAACGAAGTACCGGCGAGTTTGCCATATAAACAAATAGACCCGAAGATGGTCGTTGCTCGTCCGATTCTTGACTCGAGTAACGTGGGAGCAACCACCGACTCGAGAGGTCCGCTTGTCTTGGGTAGCGGCACCACATACCTGTTCGAGACTAAGCCGACAAGCCTCGGATGCAAGCTTGTCATCGAAGCTGTGGATCAGCCCTATTCACCAATACCTTTCCAGTTCCCCGAGCCAACAATCCAGGCGAAGCCTCCATACGCAGATCGATGGGAAGTCACACCCAACGACGGCATGAGGCTGAAGGGGTTACGCGTCAACGAGCAGTGGAGAGCAGCTGTTTACTTCAACAGTGCTTCCGCACCTTGGAGCTTCGGGATTGCGCAGTCGCGAGACTGGTCTATTACAGGTGATTGGACCATTGATGTGACGGGCACTGATAACTTCAGCTTCGTAGTTAAGGCCGAAATAGCTCAGGGCGCGTCGAAAGCAGCTGTCGGTTGGGAGCCTGAGAAGAACTTCCTCCTCGAAGGCGGAATGGTTGAACCGACTACTGCTGGAATTGAGGTTTGGGAACCGGGCTCGGTGTCACACTTCTCCATGTGTGCAAATTTTGTCTAGAACGTTTATCAAATTGTGCCCACTCACGCTCGCTTCGTTTCAGCTCAGGGAGATTGGAATTTTTTTTTATGCGAGCAATGAAACTGCCCCAGCGACATCTCTGTTTGCGCCGCACATATTATGTTTCTTGACTTCGCGAGCGTTGATGCTTTCTTATATCTTGGTGCAATGCTAAAGCTCCTATATAGAACAATTCTTCCGAGAAACAAATTGGATACTTCCATTATATCGAAACCAGGATTAGATTCATCGAACGCTCGCTAATGTACATTGTGTCAGCAAGTGCGCCAAACATGCATGGTTGAGATAAACTCGCCAACGCTGCATGCTTAGGCCCGCGCTAACAACGAATTCAGCCCCACACGCGAAAAGCATAGATTGCTACAGCTTCGCAGACCCCGGACCCGAAGCGAGAACCTCAAAATCACGATGCGGAATCCCCAGATACTCCCACATGTAGTGAAACCGGTCAGAGCCAAAGAACGGCTCCTCTTTGCCTTCGGCATTCCGAACCCACCACCAGGGTGCTCCGAAGGCTCCCAGATCGAGCGCCGCCTTCGTGTTCTGGTTCAGCTGATCCTTCCACTTCTGCTCGGTCGCCGCAGACAGGATCGTCTTCACTTCGGACTCGGCGAAATGCCTTGCGAGCACGCCTGCCAGCTTGTCCGGGTTGCTGATGTCGGTGTTCTGCTCCCATGCAGCGGTCCACAGCTCGAGGAAGCTCTTCTCGTAGCGTTCCTTGTCATAGTTGGCTTTGACGTAACACATGCCCCTCAACGCCTGCAGATCGTCAGTCTCAGAGGTCTTTTCAATTTTACTCGCTCAAAGGCAGCCGTACTAGTAATGTGCTCATGGGAAATACATCTGGAGTGCTCATCCGGGTCACACCGAAGTACTTCTCGGCGCGCTGGAGGTCGAACGGTGAGTATTTCGCTTTGGCCGGTAACATCCATGGCGGTTTATTGCCACTGCCCGCATTGAGTCCGTTTATGAAGACGGGATGGATCTCGTATTGGACACCGTTGGTGGCCAATTGCTGCTTGTAGCGTCGGAGGTGGAGCACGGCGAACCGACTGTAGGGTGAGTTGCAATCAACCCAAACTTGAATCTTGCCACCCATGATGCGATCCCAGCTTGGAGGAGGGGTATGGAGGCAAAGATGCGGAGAAACAACAATATAGGGATTTACGTGAATTTGCTCACGCCAAAGACCGACTCCCCCAGTTTCAGTCCTTCCGTCGGTTCCGGCTGGTTCGGATGTTGTGTCATCAGCCTCGGCCCAGCATCCAGATCCGCCACCGTGCCTTTAGCTACACCACACATTTGAGCACAATTCATCTCGACCGTGCAGTGTGTTCTGAGTTACGGCCTTACAAGCAACGGTGACGCGCTTGAGCTTTGTAAGCATTTGCTTTAAAGCACCTGTACATTCCACCTGATCACGCTTCATGCCACACAATCGTTCTCCGCAAACTAGTCTTCTCTGTCTCTGAAATAGAGTTGTTGATTGCGCGCGCAACTTCAGCATGTCACACAGCAAGCGTCCAGTTGCCCTGGTAGTAGGAGGCTCTAGAGGAATTGGCCGACAGGTCGCTGTTGGCCTCGGAGCCAATGGCTACGCCGGTATGGCACTCTTCAACGTTCCGTTGTGACTTGCATTAACATGATTCCCTGGCAGTTGTTGTAGCTGCCAAGTCGTCCTCGAATGCATACGATCCCAATGTCAAGTTTCCACCCGACCCAAATTCGCCTCAGAGCACAATCAGCACCGTGGTCCGAGAGATCAAAGAAGCCGGCGGCGAAGCCTCGGCCTTTGAAGTCGACGTCCGCAAGCCAGACAGCGTAAAGCAGATGGTGGACAAAGTCGTCCAGGTGAGAGAGAGAGAAGTTGTACTAGTTTCTATTTGTCGATCCTGACGGCGGGCAGACGTACGGCGGGCTCGATGCGATAGTCTACAACTCCGGCGCCATCTGGTGGGCTTCGGTCGAGGATACGCCTTTTAAGCGGTTTCAGCTTATGCAGCAAGTCAATATCGAAGGCCTGTACGCTACGATCCAAGCTGCTCTTCCACATTTTGAGAATGCGGGCTGGAAGGGCCGGATCGTGGTTGTCAGCCCGCCGATATATTCGCGCTTCTTCCGCGGGAAGACTGCGTATGCGGCTGGCAAGGTCGGGATGTCCGTCATCACGAAAGGGCTGGCCATGGACTGGGAACGTGAGGAAAAGAAAGATATGGCCATCACGAGTATCTGGCCGGCAGTGGTATGCATCTCGCCCATGATCAGACCTTTGCAGACCGTGTGTTGACGTTGAGCAGGCAATCGAGTCAGGAGCAACGAGAGATGCGGACAGGAGTGAACTTCGCTATCCTGTGAGTTGTATGATTCATTTGTATCTGCAAATTGGACTAACATTTTGGCAGACGATATATTCCGATGCAATTCTTGCAATGCTGAAAGCACCTGCTCCAGCCGTGAACGGTCGTCTGGAATTGGACGAAGACTATTTGCGCACCGACCACGGTGTGACCGATTTTTCAAAGTATTCTTGTGTACCAGGAAGTAGTCCTCGGCGGATCATGCCTGCTGAGCTCCCGGACCTGACCGTGAAGGAGCAAGATGATGAGGGCCATTGCATGGACAGTGCTGCGCTGAGAAAAGGCAAATTATAGACCACAGTGCTCAAGAAGCCTGTGCTCATGTTCAGCTTGTCATGGCTCTTAAGGTATACCTCTCACAACTTGGCGAATTCGTTCATGATCTCGACAAGCTTCGTTTGCGTACCGGGCTCCATCGACGCATGACCAGCGTCGGGAATGATGTATAACTTGGATTGTGGCAGTGCTTTGTGAAGTTTCCAGGCCACGATGGGTGGACACAAGAGATCGTACCTTCCGTTCACAATCCCACAGGGAATATGCTTGATCTTGTCGATGTTCTTGGGGTCCAGAAACTGCAGATCTCTGAACCAAGCATTGTCCTTGTGGTAGTGGCACTCAATTCGAGCGTGTGCGATCATATGCTCCGGGTCAGAACCCTCTTCAACATCTTTGAGAAGCTTTGGGTCCGGTGGCATCAGAAAGGCCATATTCAGTGCCCATTTGTTGAAGAGCACTGCAGCGGCCAATTCCAAGTTGCGGTCACCGGATGTTAATCGCTTGTAATAGCCAGCCCAGATGTTCCCACGTTCACTTTCTGGCAAGAAGCCGATGAACTCTTCGTAGACTTCCGGGTGAAGACGCCAGCTACCTTCGTAGGTAGTGTTGAAGTCAAGCTCCTCCTTGCTCTCCATGAATACACCACGGAGAGCCAGACTCAAGACTCGCTCCGGATAACTTTGAGCGTAGAACAGTGCCAGAGTTGATCCCCACGATCCGCCGAAGACGTGCCATTTCTCAATGTCGAGATGCTTGCGCAATACCTCGATGTCTGCACACAGATGCTCCGACTGGTTCTCACGGACCTCGCCAAGTGGTAACGACTGACCAGAGCCTCTTTGATCGAATACGATTACGCGATAGACAGCAGGATCAAAGAAGACGGTGCTTCCTATTGATGTGCCTCCCCCAGGCCCACCGTGCAAGAAGACGACTACCGCATTCGTGAGCGCATGTCCATCGGATCAAAGGAGGGTAATTTTGTACCAGGAAGGCCATCATTTTTGCCATATTGCTCGTAGTGCAACTTGTGAAGTTCACTGACCTTCAGGAAGCCTTGATCGTAGCATTGATCATGCTTATAGGCTCGAACTGCCTTGGATGACATGGTGGATTTAGCTGCGATGGCGAACAACAATAGATCGACGCAGTTGATGAACGATCAAGGAGCAGTCCAAGTGGGACTTGTAGTACTGGGCAAGTCTGACCAACGGCTGCCTGAATCTGTGGGACAGAACAGCTGGAATGAAACACTTCGTGTATTGTGAATCAGTTCACGGATATGGGCCCCACCACCCCCCGCAGTCGCACTGCATCACGCCCTGAGCATGAGGTACAAGTGTCTCTGAGGCACAAATCAGCAGTTACTTTGCCCGCTTTGCCGGTTTGACGCGATGCAGCGAATGGTAAAGACAATGTCGAGCACGAGACTCAGTGCCAGCAACATTTCTAATTGCGGTATCAGAATCTGTTCTCATTTTCTGTTGCGGCCCAGAAGCTCTCGTATCATGCAAGGTGACCCTTCACCAGGCATGGGGCTATAACAAATGCTGGTCACGTGCCTGCGCATATCACACTCGAGTGTCTGAGCGAAGTAAGAAAGCGGAACAAGGCTGGTTGGCAAAGGGTGTTGCGTGCGCATGTACTTCAGCTTTGACTTGGTGTTCGTCATACATCTACATTTATAGATATCACTGGAAGCACCTGTAGAACTCGAGGCTAGCGTACTTGCTCGGGGATTCTCTAGAATCGGCAAACCCGTCATTCATTGAGGACCTCTGGAGGTGTTCTCATCTATACGCACGCCACTTGACTAACGCATGGTAAAGGACTGTTGCGAAGGTGGGAAGAGAGTATATTTGGAGCTCGAGCTGCTATGAGTGTCGCGTTTTCTGATGCCCTTGCAATTGAAGGAACACGAACGGGTTTTCATATGCCCTCAGCGTCTCGTGGCGGACAGGATTCTTCATGCTTCCGTTCAACTTTCAACGTTCAATCTTTAAACTGATACAGATCAGCACCCAAAAACTCAGCTGTGAGCTACGAAGCGAAAGAATTCGACAATTCGTTCTCGCATGAGACCAAATTTCACGGTCCGCCAACACGCAAGCTTGAAGCCGAATGGTATGACATTTGCTCAATGTTTGTCGTCCTTTGGCGCCTTTGTACAACACAGACTAATGTGGACCTCAGGGGGCTCAATCAGAATACCGGACGACAAGATGGCTTCGCTAAACCGCTCTCACAGGAGGTCGGAAACTTAGAGAAGAATGACGGAGAAGCACAGAGTCGGGTAAGATAGAACCCAAACATTGATAAACTCAAATGCCAGAGAGTACTGACTTTGTGCAGGTATGAGGCCATGATCGAGGTCTTCACCAGCTTCTCTGCCTGGTATGTACAATGTCCCGAGCGCCAATCTCGAAAGCGAGGCCATTACTGACGGTGACAGAACATCCTCCGGCAGCATAGCTGGCGCGACTATTGCCATCGCCAGCCTGCCATAGTCAACATGCCTAGGGTTCTAGGGTACAGCGATCTTGCATTCGAATGCACGTCGATCAGTGTGTGGAGACACTCCGAGCAGCACTCATGTTCTCTGCTGATACCACGCCTTTTCTGATCATGGAGGCCTTTGGTTTGGAGCTGGGCAACAGACCTGTCTTCAATGCTCATCATAAGTGCGTCGGTTGGGATCCCTTGATTGATTCGACACAGGAGAACTCTAAGGAGCGATGGATATGATGAGCATGGTACCAGGTCATGGTTTGAACCCACAGTGGACTCATAACGCATGTATCTTGTCTGTTCTGGCATAGAAGTCTTGCCACAAAGTGCTTACCAATAGACATTACACAATCGTTATAATTCCGTAGCTCGCTCTTGTATATAGGTCACTCATAGACAATGCCGAAGATGGCCACTATCAATGGGCCCTTTGAGCTCTTGAAGTCCACGGAGATTGTGGTATAGTATTGTAAGAGATAGACGTTCGGCTTACTGCATGTGCGATATCGTGACTTGGATGTAACTTTGGAGGACTCGGATGTTGCTTTGCTGCCATGATGAGGCGTTAGGCTAACTCTAGGCAGAAGACAGAAGTCCTGAGAGTCATAGAAAGGCGTTCGGTCCTTCGCGTCGTCGGCGAGACGATGAAATGAACGCGGCGGCGCTGACGGAAGGGTAGGCACGCACGCACGGACCAGGCGCCGTCGACTCCAGGCAAATCGCCCGAAACGGCTTATGAGCCATGGCTTGATGTAAGTCCATGTTGAAATCCCGTCGCTACTAACGCTTCCTGTTCATGCCCACGCCTAGTCTTACGAGCGCTCCGTTGGAATCGCTTCGTCTACACTTACTATTTATTCCCGCCGTGACATATAGTCTCGACTTGGACTCCCAACCCATGCAGACAAGCACAGCTTCACAGAATCAAGTCATAGTCTGCGAGCTGCGCGCCGCGTCGCACTCAAGATGGGTGTTCCAGGTGGGCTTGGTACTGCTTGCTTTTCGTGTTTGCGCTGACAATTTGAAGCCCTTTTCAGATGGCTGTCCAAGAAGTATCCCAAGATAATATCTCCTGTCATCGAAGAAACGCCTCGAGAGATAGAAGGCACCAAAATTCCAATCGACATCACAAAGCCGAATCCAAATGGCATGGAATTTGATAACCTCTACCTCGACATGAATGGCATCGTTCACCCTTGCTCGCATCCAGAAGACAGACCTGCACCTGAGACGGAAGAGGATATGATGCTTGCCATCTTCGAATACACCGACCGCGTCTTCAACATGGTCCGTCCGCGCAAAGTCT
Source organism: Cyanodermella asteris (assembly GCA_900618795.1). NCBI lineage: Eukaryota > Fungi > Ascomycota > Lecanoromycetes > Ostropales > Stictidaceae > Cyanodermella > Cyanodermella asteris. The sequence goes on from UYJD01000013.1 coordinate 462,260, forward strand.
TGATGATCGCTGTCGATGGTGTCGCACCTCGAGCGAAGATGAACCAGCAACGTTCCCGTCGTTTCCGGACAGCCAAAGAGGCGAAAGAGAAGGACGACGACAAGGCTGCGTTGCTTGCCATGTTGAGATCACAGGGCAAGTCGGTCGAAGAGGATGCCGAAGGGGCCATGACCAAAAAGACCTGGGACAGCAACTCGATTACCCCCGGTACACCGTTCATGAACCTGCTGGCCATGTCCTTGCGCTATTACTGCGCCTACAAGATCAACACCGATCCAGGCTGGCAAAATGTCAAGGTGATCATCTCAGACGCGAGCGTTCCCGGCGAGGGTGAGCACAAAATTATGGAGTTCGTGAGGTCACAACGGCAGTCTCCCGAGCATGATCCGAACACGAGACACGTCATTTATGGACTCGACGCCGATCTCATCATGTTGGGGCTCGGTACTCATGAGCCACGTTTCCACGTCTTGAGGGAGGATGTCTTCTTCAACGAGGCCAAAGGCAGACATTGCAAGATCTGTAACCAGAAGGGCCACTACGCTGACCAGTGTACTGGAGAGGTCAAAAAGAAGGAAGGCGAGTTTGATGAAAAGGACAACGGAGTTACGCAAAAGCCCTTCATTTGGCTTCATGTGTCTGTTCTCAGAGAATACCTTGCAGAAGAGATGAGGGTCTCAAATCAACCATTTCAGTTCGATCTAGAGCGTGCCTTGGATGACTGGGTCTTCATGTGCTTCTTCGTTGGTAACGACTTTTTGCCCCATCTCCCTAGCTTGGACATCCGTGAAGATGGTATTGATACTCTCATCGCAATCTGGAGAGATAACATCCCCCTCATGGGAGGCTATCTCACCCAAGACGGTCATGTCAACCTTGAGAGGGCTCAGTTCATCCTTGACGGCCTTGCCAAGCAAGAAGATGCCATTTTCCGAAGGCGACGCCAGACCGAGGAGAGGAAGGCGAACAATGCCAAGAGACGCAAGATTGAGGAGGAGAACAGGCGCGAGAGCAACGTGAAACTTTTCAATCGTAAGGAGATGCTCAGCAAGGCTGATCAGGACTCGATGCAGGTGTTTGATCTCTCAGCTAGAGATCATCCCGCTCACATTACGCACGCTATGGTCGTGAACCGCAGCGCAGTGACCACGAGCGCCAACAAGAGCGCTGCTGCTGCTCTCAAATCTCAGTTGCAGGGCAAAAGTGATGCCAACGGGGACGCCTCCAAGACCTCGCAAGAAGAGACAAGCGAGTCCCCTGCCGGCACCAAGCGAAAGGCTGATCTCATTTCGGCGGACGAGGACCAACCTACTACGCCTGGAAGAACCACTCCTCCACAACCTGCCGCCCCGACTCCCAAGAAGGACGACGATGAACTCCCTCCTGATACGGTGCGTATGTGGGAGGCTGGCTATGCCGACCGGTACTACGAGCAGAAGTTCCACGCCGATCCCAGTGACATCGGATTCAGGAACAAAGTCGCGGCTGCCTACGTGGAAGGTCTTGCTTGGGTGTTGTTATACTATTTCCAAGGATGTCCTTCCTGGACTTGGTACTACCCGTACCACTATGCTCCGTTCGCTGCCGACTTTGTTGATCTCAAGGACCAGAAGATCGAGTTCGAAAAGGGCCAGATCTTCAGACCCTATGAACAACTCATGGGTGTGATGCCTGCTGCATCTCGGCATACGTTGCCCGAGCCTTTCCATGATCTGATGACGGAGCCCAATAGTGATATCATCGACTTCTATCCCGAAGATTTCCCTATCGATCTCAATGGCAAGAAATTCGCATGGCAAGGTGTTGCACTCTTGCCCTTCATCGATTCGAAGCGTCTACTGGACGCCATGGCGACCAGGTATCCCGAATTGACGGATGACCAGCGCAAGCGCAACGAGGTCGGCAATGATGTCCTTTTGTTTTCCGACAAGCACCGGATGTTTGAAGAGGTGGATCAGCAAGTCTTTTCGCAACGACTAGGTGCTCCCAAGCATCACCTCAATCCGCGTTCGACAGAAGGGCTGGCGGGTAAAGTTGAGAAAAACCCCGACTATATTCCCCAGACGATTCTATCGTTTCCATTCGAAGGTGACAGCATGCCCGATTTGGCAGAAGATCACGCCGTCAGCGTGTTCTACGAGATGCCAAAGTCAGCACATGTGCACAAGAGCATGCTGCTTCGTGGTGCGAAGCCAGATCCTCCCGCACTCACAGAGGAAGAGAAGCACTCGACTCGTGAGCGTGCGTCAAGATCTGGCCGCCAATTCGGCGGAGCCCCTCTAAACCGTCACAACGGCGGTCGAGGACGAGGCGGTGGTGGTGGATTCCGAGGTGGACGAGGTGGTCGCAACGGCGATATCAACTTTGGCTCCGATCGTCGTGATAACGGTCCGCCATACCAGCAGCCTTCCGGCTACGGCCCTCCTCCACCCGGTCAGTTTGGTGGGTACCCTCCGTTTCCTCCCGCCATGGGAGGTTTCGGCCAAGGACCCCCGCCTCCACCGCCGGGTGGCCGCGGCGGATATCCCCCGCCACCACCCAACTACCGTGGCGGCTATGGTGGTCCTCCACCACCGCCCAGTGGCTACGGCAGGCCCCCGCCACCGCCACCGCCCCAAGGCTATCCACCATACGGCGCGGCGCCGCCAAGGGATGACAACTACAGACCAAATGGCAGGGACGGCTATGGTGGAGGTCCCAGGAACGACTACAGGAACGATCACAGGAATGACTACAGGAACGACCACCGGAACGGCGACAGACGAAGATAATTGTTGTCTTTGCAGAATCTTTGTATTCCTACTGGTCGGTTTGGAGCCGGATGTCGGCGGCGTTTGGGGCTGGCACGCATCGCGATGTCGAGTGAGTCGATTTGCATGAACCAGGAGGACGCGGGCGGATATTGTTGTTAAAAAAGAGCGAACATGGCTCACAAGATCCATCATTCTATGAGAGCAATGAAAAGATTGCAACGGTCGATGTACCGGTTGTTTTTGCTTTGCGGCGCTTAGAGATCAGTGGTTCGCATCCCTAGCTTGTGTTGCTCACGTCGCTTCCGTTTTCGTGTTCCAAATTGGTCAAGGCTACAGGTTGAAAGCACGTGTCCGACCGCTTGTCCGATATGGCATTTGATTGAGGTTGTGTCACCCAGTCGGTTGAATAACGTAAGCGTGACCCCGCAGCCGTGGACATGGCAAGGTCGCGCATTACTTGCTGCATTATTCGTGGCGATTCTGTACTACCGACCTATAATTGAATAGCTTGTTAGTAGCTCGTGGACGTCTTTGCCCATGTGGGAGCGCTGAGACACGGCAAGCTTTCTCGAGCGTTCCAGGAGCCAGACGGCAGGTCGCAAGCGAGGCGGTCGCGCGCGTCGCCAAACGGTCTGGAACAGCAGATGCGCATCTCACCGTGGAGCAGCGGCCAGTTTCGCGATGCGGCGGCACGATTGGTTGGGCACAGATTCTTAGATTCTTGGGAGCAGGGAAAAGGGCTGGAAAAAAGCACAGGCCAGCAGGCCAGGGTGTCGGCTTTCAAGGGGCGCCGTGACGATCGGGTCGTTCAGACGACCTGCAGGCCTTTCTGATTCTTGGGCTCGTCTTTGCTGACCCCTCGAAAATATCCCCCATCAACCAACCGCCTGAGCACTGAGCAACCATTCCTCATCTGGAACCTTGTCATCGACTTGTCAGCCTGCCAGTCCACCAGCGGCCTCGACTTCTCCGCATTTCGTGAACGACCGACACGACGCGCTAGGCCCGCCCAAGGCTGCCAGTCCTACCTTGTCCTTTCTTCGGATTACCGCGCCTGGACAAGGACACGGCTGTCGACCCGTGTGCGCGTGTGTGCTCTTTTGCTGTGGCGTGAGCTTGCTGGACACCTGCGCCTGGAAGATATCTCCCCTTTTGCTTTTCGATGTATCCTGGCCGGGTCTGCTTTGTCGGCAGTAGCTTCAGGGGAGGTCTGCCAGGGTTCAACACTTGTGGTTGATAGACGGGTGTAGCCATGCCTCGCGTCTGGAAGAAAGAATGTATGTAGTGTGCCTTCTCTACTTTGATACTTGACGGGGCTAACATTCCTATCAGCGTGGTATGTTTTGGCGAGCCCTTGCGTTGAATTCTGGTAACCTGATACGTGATCGAATAGCAATACGTGCCGTATTCGCAAGGTGAAATGTACGTCCCGAACTCACGGTCCTCACCTGCATAAGTACTGACAGTTGGGCGAAGGCGACGAGCAGACACCCGTCTGTCAACGCTGTCAGAAGGCGGGTCGATTTTGTGACCGCTCCCAAAAGGCAGTTTCCCGCGTCAATGGAGTCGGAAATAGCCGTACCCAGGCTTTGGGCACGGACTTACCTTCACCGTCAAATCCGCGACAAGCTCTCCAGCGCCGAGAGATTGCTAGGTACTTTCATCACTACTTTGGTGGAGTGGCAGCATGGTACGATCTCAGCGACCCAAATTCGACTTTCGGCACAAAGGTGCCGGAGCTAGGGCTCGAGAATCCCCTGATGTTCAGTGCCATCATTGCCTCGTCAGCAATGCAGCTTTCACGTACTTCGCTCTCGGGTGCACGACGAGCTGCAGAGTTCTATCACAGCCATTGTGTGTCCGCACTGATAGCTTTACGAGAGAACGACGAGACGGTCTCGACTGGTATTCCACTTGCTGCAACCTGTCTTCTTAGAGCTTATGAGAGCCTTTCGGGTAAGTTCAGGCTGACACGTTGATACAATGGACACTGATTCAATCCACAGAGGAGATTGACCCGAATCGACATCTCCTAGGCGCTTACTCCTTAGCGTCCAACAAAAACCTTCTTTCATTCAGCCCCAAGTCCGGCTTGTTCATGGCCGGATTTTGGAATTACCTACGAGAGGACATCACCTTCAGCCTTTTCGAGCAGGTTCCGATGAAGATAGATCTCAGCGGCATACGACTTGTGGACGATTTCGAGACTGATCACGACTACATGAACGCGATATCCTTGCTACTTGGCAGAATCATCAATCTCACGTTCAGCGGAATAGCATCCATCCAGGACTGGGAACTCCACATTCGCCTGGTGCAGGAATGGTATGACAGCCTCCCCTCACGTTTCCAGCCATACTCCAACATCGTCGACGAAGACTCGAACCAATTACCCTCCGTCTGGCACCTTCAGGACTGCCACATCGGTGCGATGCAGCATTACCTGATTTGCCGAATGTTGCTTGTGATCCGAGCTCCACCCGCCGGGGCAATGCCGCATCCAGACGACATCAACAGCACGTTGGAAGAGTATGCGTTGCACCTTTGCGGGATGACTTTTACTTCATCGTCGCCCGCCGTCATCGTCAACGGATTTGGGCCGATGTGTTTTGGTGGGGCATTCATCCGCAATGAACCCCAAAGAGACGAGCTTGTCAGACAGATCCTTGGAACCAAGCGCGAAATTGGTTGGCCTGGCCACGTCATTGTTCAAAAGCTGCAAAACAGGTGGAACTCTTCGGCATCACCTCGACTTGCGATGAAGTATGCTGCAACACCAAACACGAATAGCTCCGGGGATAGTCCACAGAGTACAAGGACGGTATGAAGACACACGGCCGGGCTCAGAAAACGGATCAAAAGGGGGTTCGAGATATCGGACAACGTCATGCTTGGGTGTCAATTAGGATCAAAAATAAGCTTGCCTGAACATACCGCCACTGGCACTTTCGTGTCGGCGGTCAACATCTGAGTTTCACACATTGTTGGAACATGTCAGCTTGGAAATATTTAGCCTCGAAGACTAACCGCCACTTATGGATCTAAACAGAGAGCGCAGAAGTTTCCGGAAGGTCCGAAGAATTCAGCCCAGGCGAACATCAGATAATGACAAACTGGGTCAAGTACCATCATCCGATTGCAACGGATCTCAAACGATGTATGGGCGAAGCACGGAAATCGTTTCAACCACGGCTTTGGGCTTCCGGCTTTTGACCTTGCCAAGAAAACCGAGCTCGGAAAAGAAACTGCGGGGAAAGAGAAGTGAAGCCTACATAAACTAGGTATGTACGGCGATCCAAGGTGTATCCGTCAATCTATCGAGTCCATGATTTTTCTCAGATCCAGTTTGCCATGATCACTCAAGTTCTCCTTCGAAGATGTGGTATCCGCGGCCGCAGAGCGTATGCTACGGCCGCTCGGGTGTTCTCCGAACCTATTTCCGTTAAGCCATCATCACGCGAGATCTCCCGAGGGTCGCTGAACGAAAGGAACCTCGAAGTTGCCGTTCGCCAGCTTCATCACGATGGTTTGGTTGTTATCGAGGACGTCGTACCAAAGGAGCACCTTGACAGCCTTAATCGCAAGATGGTCCAGGACGCTCGATATTTGCAAAGTCTGGGAGACAAAAGCCCTTTCAACTACAACCAAGGCAATCTGCAGCAAGATCCATCACCGATTGCACGTTTCTTCAGCCCTACAATATTCACGAGTATGGCATTTGTCTACGTTGATATAAAATGGCATTGACAAGTCCTTCGCAGACCCGATTGCGACACAGGTCACGAGCGCGATGCTTGGACCGCAACCGAAATGGACGTTCTGCTCTGGAAACTCCGCAATGCCACCTGTACCGGGCCAAGAACCCCAACGCCAGCCCGTTCATTCGGATGCCGACTTTGTACATCCGGCACATCCGTTCGCGTTGGTGGTCAATGTACCGCTCATAAGCATGGACGCCAGCAATGGCTCGACTGAACTATGGTTAGGGACCCATCATTCCGGTATCGAAGCTCAAGAGGGTGCTCATGGTGAGCGCGCCAGTGGGAGAATCAAGAGCTCCTTCGTCGAGCAGCGGCGCCAGGTACGGCCTCCTTCTCAGCCGTTGGTAGCAAAAGGCAGTCTCGTCATCAGGGACTTGAGACTTTGGCATGCTGGTATGCCTAACCATTCGAACGAGGTACGTGTCATGTTGGCTATGATACATTTTGCTAGTTGGTATCGGAACCCCATGAAGCTCCAGTTTGGCGAAGATGTGAAGCCGCTATTGGCTGGAGAAACTGCTATACAGCTACCGGTAGAATGGCAGAGCACGGAGAAAGCTGAAAGCAGTTATCTGGGCAGGAGCTTTGGAAACAGTTACGACTTTGACCAGGCACCCTGATGACTTTGCTCAATGGGCCTGCGTGGCTGAGGCACGGGTGAGGCTGACGAGAATATTTTGCTGATTCAATTCCAACTGCCTCTTCCGTTCTTTCCACATCTTGAGACTACGCATTTATGTGATGGTACACCACGTGTAGCTATTGGAGTAAGACCCTAGTTGTTTAGGCAGTGTGCAGCGGGCTGTGACTTGAGATATTGTCGCGAGTCTTTTGAAATAAACTCTTTCTGCTCGCTTCATGCTGTGTTCACATTGTTGTACAGTATGAATATGAATCTTTGGACTGACTGGCGATGCATTCTTTCAGCATCGTCAGAAAGTCCTCTGCGACTAGCTTCATGAATTGGCCGGTTTTCGCCGAGCACTCGCCATAATGCGAAACCCGCATTTCTTGACCAAACTTGATGGCAGTCTGCGTGTCCACTGCGGAATTGGCATGGGTCTCTCGGAGTTCGCGCTTCAAGCCCAACAACATCGTCGGCATCAGATCGACGTCGGTCGGCTTGGACAAGAGAAGCTGTTGATGCCAATAACGCTGCAGTGTAACCAGGCTCTCTTGGCTAGTCATGTCATAGCACAGCAATGCGCATGCCAGGTAAGGCCATTGTTGGAACTGGACCAGATCATTCTCCAGAATACTGAGTTTGACGCCGTGGTTCCGGAAACGAAGACGGTATATCGCGTCGCCGATGCGTTCTGCTTTCAGACCAGCGAGCAACGAGCTGTAGTGCATTAGCGGCGGAAATTATATCGAAGAGAGATGGAGCGCTAGGCACCTGATGAAGTCAGTCTTGCCGCAGTCGGTGGCACCGAGTATCACGATAGCGACTTCATGCTCTTCTGCTGACATTATCAATAGCCAGTAGTGCGCGCTCCCTCCTGCAGCTTATTGCGGAGGTGGATTCAGATGAGTTGAACGTGAACGTGGTGGAGAGCTCACCTAAGACACGCTAGTGCGGCGCTCGAGCCGGGACCCTGGCTTTCTCCGACAATTTTCCGCAAAGGAGTATAGAATTATCGTCAGAGCACGGCAAAGATTCTTTGTTCCTTCGTTCTTCCAACACATTCACTCCCTCGCCCCTTCCTTTGGGACCATCCGTTTGCAGCGGTACCCTTACGTTACACTCCGGCGCACGACCCTGAAATACCGTTAATGTCGTTCATTGCACGGCGCCATGTCGCCAGCATCATAAGACCTTTCCTTCAAGCCCGCGTTGCGGCGCCACGATACTCCCTTTCAAGATCCTCAACCTTCACCGCTCCATCGTTCGCTTCTTTACCGACACAACTCAGATCTTTCCATCAGACTATGCTTCGCAGAGATGATGGCGCTCCGTCAGAAAGCGGCGAGGTCACAACCTTCAAAGAGCTAGGCACACGACAATTAGTCAACGACCGAGTGGTCCACGCCGTCGTTGAGGACATGGGTCTCAAAAACATGACACCTGTTCAAGTGCAGACGATCAATCCTTGTCTCGAGGGAATCGACGTGATCGCACAGGCTAAGACCGGTACCGGCAAGACTGTGGGTTTCTTGCTCCCAGTGATTCAGCGCATCTTGAACGCCGAGCCGGACTACGCGATTAAGAAACCAGGGAAAAGGTCGCCAATCGACATTCGTGCAATTATCATCTCACCCACTCGCGAACTGGCAGAGCAGATTGCGGTCGAGGCCAGAAAGGTTGTGAAGCGGACGGATCTCAAGGTTGGCTGTGCTGTCGGTGGCACCCAGAAGAACCGGCACTTGGAGGAATTAAGAAGAAACGGATGCCACATCCTCGTTGGTACCCCCGGACGCCTGCAAGACATTCTATCCGACCCCTCAAGCCGTGTTGCTGCACCGAATCTCGACGCTTTCGTCCTCGATGAAGCAGACAGACTCCTCGACCAAGGCTTCGGGCCCGATATTGAAAGAATACACGACCAGTGTCTCCCAAGAAAAGATGTCAAGGACCGCCAGACGCTCATGTTCTCGGCCACCATGCCAAGAGAAGTGATGCAGACCGTCAGAAAGCTCATGAAGCGCGGTTTCAAATTCGTACAGACCGTCTCGGAGGACGAAGTGCCAACACACGAGAAAGTACCGCAGAAGAAGGTTCATGTCGCAGGCCTGGAAAACTTGATGCCAACCCTTGCTGAATTTGTGAAGCGAGGACAAGCAGACGCGGAAACAACTGGGAAGCCCTTCAAGGCGGTTGTCTTCCACAACACCAATGCTGAGGTCATGCTTTACAACAAGGTCTTTCAATCGCTTTCCGGAGGATCATCGCGATATCAACTTCAATCGTCCGGATCTGACAAGCTATTCACAAATCTACCAGTGATAGAAATGCATTCGCGGTTGTCCCAGAATCAACGAACAAGAAACTCAGAGCGCTTCCGGAGAGCGGCGACAGGTATTCTTTTCTCTTCGGATGTAAGTGCTCGTGGTATGGATTTCCCCAACGTGACTCACGTCATCCAAATCGGCCTTCCTTCAAACACCGAGAACTATGTCCACCGCATCGGTCGTACTGGCCGGGGTGACAAGACCGGTGAAGCATGGATTTTCCTGACTGAGATGGAGGTCAACGAGTCTCGTCATCGTCTCAGGCCATTTCCCATCCAGGAAGACCGGTCATTACAAGCAGCAGAAGTGGACATGACCCGAGACGGTCAAGTACCAGCAAACATTGCAACGATCCTGACTGCCGTGAACACTGCCGCGAAACAGGCCGATCTGGTCGAAAAGTCAAACGCCTACAGATCCTTGCTCGGCGTGTTCCATTACGTGCACAAGCCTACCCTCATCCGCCAAATGAACAACATGACCAAGTACTGCTGGGGATTGGAGACGCCACCACGAATCGACCCTGGTCTTGCCAGGAAGCTTGGTTTCGCCGGTGTTGTCGGCGTCAATACTTCGGCTTCTCGTTCCGAGGATTTCGAAGGCGGCTCAGCGCCCCAACGAGGCGGTATGGGTGGTCGAGGTGGAATGGGCGGTCGTGGTGGAAGAGACGGCGGACGTGACCGGCTGGGTGGTGGTGATCGTTACGGCGGCGGCGACCGCTATGGCGGACGTGACCGTCGCGGCGGTGGCAGGAGTTTCGAACGTGGTGGTAGTCGTGGTGGCTACGGCGGAGACAGAGGAGACAGAGGCTTCGAACGTCGGCCATCGAATTCGTTTGAAGGCAGGTCCCCGCGCTACGAAAACTGATATGGCCGGTTTGACTTTCGATTCGTTTTCTGTATACATACCGACTTCTACACGCTACTCTGTACAACACGGCAAACATCGGGGGTGGTGTTTTTGGGGGCAATGAGGACATGGGCTGATAGAATTGGAAAGCTTGAAACGAGCTTTGGGCGCGATAGACGATCAGTGAAAGGCTCGTAGGAAGCTTTCCGTCTAATATAAACAAAGAATGATCTTGCTTTGAGCAACACTTATTCTGATTTCACCATTGAAATTGACTATGAATGTATTGCAGTGATCTGTATCGCTATTCTGCAACAAGGACCCGCTTATGCAACACCCACGTGCCTTGCCCTCCGTCCGTGGAGGCGTCCGTCAGGTAGTTCTCATGTAGAAAGGCAGATCAACGAAGAGTAACCTGGGCGCAGTCCTGCTCCGTATGAAGACGAACCGAATGATGGCGATCAGATCTGCTTTGTGAGATCCGCAACACCTTGTAATGGACTTCAGCTCTCGGCTCTGCCACACAACCATGGCGAATCGTGCACGGAGCCGTGCGTTTGACTGTTTGACTTTTTGGTTTCCCTCAACTCCGCAGCCGGCCGATTAGCACCAAGGGCGGTATTGGAGTATAAGCAGAGTGATCCCCATGTCAGTGCTGTTGCTTCCCAACATAATCCAGCGCCATTGCGCCGTCGCTCCATGCAATGCTTCAATAAGAGTATCCATGCCACCAATCCGAAAAGTGTAGCTTGACAGGACTACCATAATACCCAGATTCTCTCCTCATACGCACCATCTGTAGCTCGCGTATCGCCCAGCCGTCACACTGGAACGAATAATCTTCACCACCTCACCACGTCTCAAACCCAAATACCTCGCAACCGCATCACTCGACTGGATCCGCGGCAACTGCGTCTCCTTCAACCTGTATCGATCCAGCAGCGCCTTCTTCTCGGCAGCACTCAACAAGACGTGCTTCGGCACCAGGACGTGCTTGGTGATGTTGATCAGCAGGTCCTGCTCACGGAAAGTCTCGATGCGGCAGCTGTCACTGGCCGCAGTCGCTCGCAGAGCCGGTCCGGAGAGCGCTTGGCGTGTGACGAGGAGACCCGTGTGGTAGTTTTTCGACTTGCAGAGGGTCATGAATTCCGTGATCTGCTTGACGCCGATGGTTTCGCTTTTTGCGAATTCCACCCAGATCGGCCCGCACTGGGCTTCGGGGTCTGGGTTGCTGGCTGTGGGGAGGGGAGTGTATTTTTCGAGCATGGAGGCGGAGGGGTTGGCTTGGAAGGTCATGAGGGTTCGGCTGTTGTGCTGTGTGTTAGACTGGTCGGTGTACTCGAGGGAATCCTGGTAAGTTGTGGGCGTGCACTTACCTTGGTATGCCGTCGTTTTCTGGGATGAAGCGGGACTTGAACTCGTCGAAGGGCATCTCGATTTCGTCTTCAAGAAGCTCATACCCCTAGATCCAGGATTAGCGACGCTTATGTGCTATCAAATGTGCGCGTTACCCTGTCGCGGACCATCTCATGCACCGTCCGCCATGCGCGCCAAAGCCTGTTCGCCTCGCGCTCGAATTCCGTGGACATGGTGAGAAGCTAGCGGCAGAGTGAGGGCGATGAAGAGGGCACTACTATGTGGCGAGATGTAGGGCGGGAGGTAGGTTGAGAAGCAGCACGAGTCGGTCAAAGAAAGACGAAGGAAGGGCTGGCTTCGCGATGCGCTGAATCAATTCTGACATTGGCGGCCTGAACCCCGACGAAGGCAGGGCCGTGGACGCACTGGCGGCCGCGCTAGAAGCACACCGGCCTCGACACATTTTCTGCCACACCACCGAGGCCACCCATTCACTTTCGCTTTCCATTGTCCCTATACCACCCCGCTGTCTCTTCTCGCTCGCCGTCCTTGCAATTGCTCGGCGTTGGGAGACTGCAGCGTCCCGAGCCGATAGTCGAGGTACTGTGCAATTCAGTTTGTACGGAACTTTGTTGGCTCGAATCCCCTCCATACATCCTTGCCGCTTCTATCGCCAAAATGACAGACATTGTGCAGGCCACCCCATCCGCGGTGGACTTGAACATGGGGAAGTCCACTGCTGATCCTAAGGCCTCGGACAAGAAGGTCAAGCCCGAGAGGCCAAATGAGGACGACTACAAGAAGGAGTTGTCTGCTGCCGAAAAGGCACACAAGGGCAATATGGACGCCCTGGTACGTCGCCTCAAATTGAGTGATTTTCGGTCAAGAAACTCACATGTCTATAGAATGCTATCAAGTCAAAGCTTGACGTTGCCCGCCCCAGTAAGGACTCGCCTACTGCTCAGAAACAGGCCCAGCTTCGCAGTGAAATGAAAGCTATTCGGGACCAGCAGGCCGCCAACAAGTCGTCGCGCGGAAACACCAAGGAGCGCCTGGACTCGCTAGATGCGCAATTGAAGAGAAGGATCCAGGAGCAGAAGGCTGCCCGCGCACACGTGCCCTACAAGAACCAGGAGGAGCTTGACTCTCAGATCAAAAAGTTGGAGAAACAGGTCGACAGTGGCACCATGAAGTTGGTCGACGAGAAAAAGACTCTGACCAAAATCTCAAACCTCAGGAAGCTTGGTAAGAGTTTCAAGAGCCTCGACGATGCTGAAAAGGGAATTGCGGATCTCAAGAGCCAAATTGCCGACGTGAAGAAGTCTCTCGACAACCCCGAGCAGAAGGCCCTGAGTGAAAAGTACAACGGCATCGCCAAGGAGCTTGATGCCATCAAGGCTGATCAGGATGATGCGTTCAAGAACCTCAACTCCCTACGAGATGAGCGGTCCAGACTTCAGGCTGCCCAGCAAGAATCATACCAGGCCATCCGCGCTATCAAGGACAAGTACTACCAGGCTCTGAATGCCGCCCGCGACTGGGAACGCGAAGCTTACCGCCAACGCCAGGAGAAACAGCGAATGGAGCGCGAGGCCGATAACAAGGCTCGGAGGAAGAAGGTCGCCGAGGCTAAACTAGAGGAAGCCAGCGAACCTGCCTTCACCACCGAAATCTTGATCGCCGATGGCCTGATCCGATACTTCGATCCCAGCACTCCGGCTGAGCAGAAGACCATCCTGAGCCCCAGTGGCTACGCTGCCGAGGCTCAGAGAAAGGTAGATGCCTCGCAACTCAAGGGAACTGTTCTTAGCAAGAAAGAAGACCGCGACGACACCTATTTTGCTGGTACTGGTGGCAAGAAGGGCAAGAAGAACCGTAAAGCTAATACCGATGATTCCAAATTCAACCTGCCTCTTGGTGTCCTTGAAGAGCTTGGTAGAATCAATGTCGAACCTCCAATGGACCAGGCCAGCGTCGCGGCCACCATCGAGAAGATCAAGAGCAAACAGGCCGACTGGAAGGCTAAACAGGCTGACCAGACTAAGGAGGTAAGTTTCTCTGTTGCGAGACCTACAAATAATGTGTACTAACGACTCTCAGAACATCAAGAAAGCTCAAGCAGAGATCGCCAAGCTTGAGGAGGAAGGAGAGGCCGAGGACGCCGCTGCAGGTCGTTCCCGCGACGACGCTAGGAAGACCGCTCGCAAGAACGCTGGGATCAACGGAGACAAGTCTGCGGCCCAGCAACAGGCGCAGGAGAATGACGCCGCTGCCGACGCTGCCGACGCTGCCGAGGATCTGAAGAAAGCCAGCATTGAGGACAGCCAGTCATGACAGGTCAAGAGGCCTTGATGGCTAGAAGTCTTCTCCAACTGCCATCTTTTCTTGCCAGCAACCATCACTGGCGCCTTGTATGTAATCAATGGACAAAAATCCTGGTAGTTCAAAAAACGTCTTCCAAACACATGATAAATGAAGCTAAAAGATTGGTGATTGCTTTCGTTACTGACGTGTGACTCGTTCCGGTATCTCGATTATAGTTCTGTTTGTCTGAAAATTAACAAGAACGATACGCCCTCGTACAGACTTTCGCTCATGTATCTCCACTTGGGTCACACTAGTGTCTTACATGCAGCTTAAACTGCACTTTCACGGCGCTGAGCCTCCTCCACTCCGATGACTCCTCCTTTCGTCAAGACCATTTCTCCATCTTCCACATTCTGTCTCAACTCCTCGTCCTCAGCCCTCAGCTCCGCCAAGATCACCTCATTCGCCTTGCTCACCGGCTTGATCTTGAACAGCCTGTCCATCGACTCCAACGGGATCGCCTTCGTCTCCGGAATCAAGAAGTACACAAATACAGCCGACAAGATCATCAAGCTGGCAAAGAAGAAGTAGACACCGTACTGCATCGTCGTAAACATGGTCGGAGTTGCTCTACTTATCACGAAATTCCACAACCAATTATTTGCGGCGGCCCACGCTTGGCCCAGGGGCCGGATATGGGGCTGGTATGCTTCGCCGTTGAAGACCCAGGGCACGCCGTTCCAGGTCGGCGTGTAGAAGACGGTCCAGAGGTAGAAGAAGAAGATGGCGGAGATGCCTCCGGAGCTCAGCTCGCCGCTGCCGCCGCCGGTCTTTGGCGGGGAGATTTTGAGGTAGGCGCCGAGGTACCACATGCAGCAGCCGCCTCCGATGCTGCCGATGAGGAGCAGCTTGCGCCGTCCCAGGCGGTCGATGAGGAAGAGGAGCCAGATGAACGTGACCGTCGTCTTGACCACGCCGAAGATGCCGGTGGTCAGGAAGCCGGTGTTGGTGCCGGTGATTCCGAGGGAGCGGAAGACGGTGGGCGAGTAGTAGTTGATGGCGTTGATGCCGCTTCCGTTCTGCCAGAGGAACAGCATGCCACCGAGGAAGATACGGTAGAGGATTGCGCGGTCGCGGAACGCAGAGCGGAAGGGTTGCCAGAAGCCGAGGCCGACGGTGCTGCGCTGGTGTTCGATGGCCGTCTCGATTGCGGAGAGCTCCTCGGCGAGGTACAGGTCCGTGACGGGGAGCTGGCGGATCCAGCAGAGGTTCTTGGTGGCTTGCTCCCGCTTGCCCCTGAAGACGAGCCAGCGTGGGGATTCGGGGATGAAGAACGAACCGATCAGGAGGAGGCCGCCGGGGATGAGCTGGACAGCGAAGGGGATGAGCCATTGAGCGTGGTTGGATGGCAGGGTCAGGTTGATGCCGTAGTTGATCCAGAAGCCGACCAGACCACCGATCTGCCAGCCGAGTTCGTATAGACCGACGAGACGGCCGCGAATGGCCGGAGGGGCGATTTCTGAGATGTAAATGGGCGTGAGCATAGACGCGCCACCGACGCCGACACCCGCCAGTACGCGACCGCCATAGATGAGACCGAGACCACGGTCACCGTTCGCTCCAAGCATGAGACCGGCACCTAGCATGAAGACGAGGGAGAAGACCAGAAGACCCCGCTGGCGGCCGAGGAAATGAGCAATGGCATAGGCGAATAGTGTGCCGAAGAAAGCTCCAGCTTGGTACAATGACACGATGTTGGCCGATACCAAATTCAGCTCAGCTGTACTGAGCTTGGCGAACTGAAACTCCTTGACGAATGATGGCAGAGCCAGTGTTGTGCCGATGAAAGCCGAATCATATCCAATCATCAACGACGCGGCTGAAGCTGTGGCTGCACAAAGGTAGACTCTCCAGTTGTAAACCTCTTTCGGCGTCGGCCGATCCTCGACCATTGAAAGGATACCCATGCTGACTGATCAAGATCACCAGGCCGGGTAGCTTATAGGGTGGATAATTCGACGAGGGACAGAGTACTCGAGACTCAATTGCAGACCAATACTGAGCGACCTCACGGCAAAACTCAAACAAGAGACTCGCTCCGGTGGCCCAGAAACACGAGAAAGAACTCAAAACCTCCGAGTGGAGTAGAAGAAAAAAGACTCCACTGATCTTCACGTCAAGGAAGAGTCCACAGAACGAAATTTTCATGCAACCACCAGTGGGGATTCATGGTCGTATATAAATCCCATTTCTCTCTACCCTCTCGAAAGCATGGCGTTGCTCCAGAACATCTGGCAATGCCCCAGACTCTGCACGCGACGAAACCAAACTCTAAATCCTCGTGGCTTAGGCACAGGCCCAAGGGCTTGGAGCAAACATGGGGTTGAGCCCAGGGCAATCTCGGCCTCGGATCGACGCAGCAAAGCGAAACTTGACAGCCGTCAAAGCCTGCCGTTTGCGGGGAAGAGGCGTAGCTTCAAAGTGGAGAAACCGTGCAGCCTCATCTCGACGCTTAACCGGGGGTGTTCCATTGGGCGATTAGATGAGCAAACGTTCCAGAAAGACTGCTATACCAGGAACGTTCGGCGAGGTTGTAGCCAGAACCGGCGTGTGCCGCTGCGATTTGCCGATGTCGGTGGCGCGTAGGCGTGCGCAAGTTGTGGAGCTTGGCGAAGGACGCTCCAAGTTTCGGCTTGTGTACCGGTTGTTGTTCTAGCTGTCGCTGATAGGCATTACTGAAGGAGCAGTGAAAGCCGTTATATAAGACACTGCTTTCGTTCATGCGGGGAGGTTGGTAACTCGAATTCGCTGACGTCTCAGTGCGCCGAGCTTTTCCTTCTTTAAACCTTGTTCACGTTCGGTACATAAATTCGCGAATTTACCTCAGCCTGGGCTTGCATCGAATTCAAGGACTTTCGCAACTTTCTAGGATTCGAATCAATACTGCTTGACCTCGGCTCTTCAAAACAGCTGCGAGGTCGACTTGAGTGCATATTTGCCTCCGTTTGATCCATCGCCCATCATTGTGCTCACCGTCGTTTGATCGCCAATATCAACGCGAATACCATATTACGAGTCAGCGGCCACAGTATCATCACAACAAAGAAACCCTTTCACGATGACCGCACTTCCACATACCGAAACACCCGACGCAACAGTGGCAGACATCAGTCAACTCGAAGGCGTCAACTACCTCTTCGGCCATCCGATCGCCCATTCACTCTCACCTCTCCTCCACAACACCGTCAACGATGCTCTAGGCCTATCGCGCGCTCAGATACCACTTCCCTCACGCAACCTGGATGATCTCTTGGACCGAGTACGAGATCCAAAGTTTTTCGGCGCATCCGTAACCATGCCACACAAAATAGCCATCATCCCGCATCTGGACACGATAACCCCCGAAGCCGGCGAGGTCGGCGCATGCAACACGATCTTCGTCCGTGAGGACAAAGACACCGGCAAGCGACTTCTCTGCGGTACCAACACGGATGTGGCTGGGATACATTTGGCCTTTTATAGAAACGTGGCGGATCCGAAGATTTTTGAGGGGCGGCCGGGAATGGTGGTGGGTGGCGGAGGTGCGGCGAGGAGTGCGGTGTACGCCATGCAGAAATACATGGATATCCGTACAATCTACCTCGTGAATCGAGACGTCGATGAAGTACACTCGTTAATGGCTCAACTCCGGGATCAGCAGGAAAGGCAAGCCGTGCAAGGCAAAGCTTTTGAACTGATACATGTAGCCACTGCCGAGCAGGCGACATCCCTACCGGGTCCTGGGGCCATTGTGTCGTGTATACCGGACTTCGCACCAGTGACAGAGGCAGAGAAAGAAGCCAGGAGGGTGTTAGAGACCATGCTGGCAAAATCTGAAAAGGGCGTCAATTTGGAGATGTGCTATCACCCAAAGCCATGGACCGAGATCGCTGATCTCACAGAGAAGGCCGGGTGGCAGGTGATTCTTGGCACAGAGGCCATGATCTGGCAGGGCATTGAGCAGGAGACCTACTGGACTGGATTGACTGCAGACGAGCTGCCAGTAGCGAAGGTGAAAGAAGTCATAGCCAAGGCGCTGAACAAGTCGTTGCTGTAGGAATGACTGGAGAGCCTTCTTGTTTTCGGCGGGGCGGGACTCCCGTCCGTCCCAGCCAAGGCCGTTGATGAGATACGAATAGATGCCACGTTATCCAAATCATCTTGCGTCATGTCAAATCAACAGTTTCGACTCCGCGAAGTCTTGTACCAGCACGTCGCCCACGTGGCGAGATAGTCGCCCATGATCCTTCCAGACTCTCTCGGATCCTGACGTTTGAGCTGGCCTTCGTCGCCACAGCACTGGGTCGTCGATTGTCTTCAACTACTCCAAGCAGTTCCTGGGACGCCAAAGGAGAGGAGAAATGTGTGGAAGAGTCTTCCGAATTTGCGCCCACCAAGCCACCGAGATCTTGTGATGATATTGGTGATGAAAAATCGTCTTGGTCAATAGCATTTTGCTTTGAGGTCTCAGGATGCAGCCGTTCTTCGCGGATTGACGTGTGAAGCGACTCTTCCGATGGTGCTATTTCTGGATGCGCTGGCAACTTGCCTGCCCTCATTTGGAACTCGACAGACGCATAATACTGCTTCTCAGCCCAGGTAGGATTGCTCATTCTCCAATCCTTGCTCTTCGTCTTTGCCCACAAATCTGTTAGCTGTTGATTACTGGTGTTCGGCTTGTCAGTGTCTGTCTTGGATCTCTTTGGCTCGGTTGGCCTTGCTTTTTTCGCTGGCGGAGCTAAGGTTTGAGCAGTGATCGTCTTCTTCACACCAAAGAAGCTTTCTATCGCACCTTCGCGCATACCAGTCTTTCCGAGGGCGTTCTTCGCTTTAAGCTTTCGTGGCGATTGCTGCTTGGGAGCATTTTTTGTTTCTTCGTAAGCTTCAAACTTCTGTGGGGCACCACGCCTGACGTAGAATTCGGGGACGTAGAATTTCTCGGGCTCATTCGGATTGTATTTAGAAGGGGCACGTCTTTTTGCTGGGCTCGATGATCGCTCCCTCCTAGTCTGACTGCTTGGCGGAGCAGTATCTAGTTCTTCGACCTCAGACTCGGATTCGTCTATCACGATCTCCTCGTCTGCGTTGTCGGCCTCCGGTCGATGCAATGGCTCATTCTCGAGATTCAAGGGCACCAACTTTATAGGCAATATTTCGACCCGGGCCTCGGGTATTTCGTCATTATTTAAATGTATCCTGTTTCCGCAGACCGATAAAAGCCCGGCTGGTCCTGCAAAAATCGGGGTCTTGCCAAGTAGACGGTGTGTGAGGACAGCTGGGGCGAGGCCTCTGATCAATCTCTTGGCTCCAGCCAAAGTATCCCAACCAAAGCTAGCAGCAACAAAGCTACGAAGCATCAAGATGTCAGGGTCTCGAGAATCACGCAAACGCGATTCCACATCGTCCAGCTCTGCATCCGAAGACACCAAAGGCTGTCGATAGTAGCCGAAAATTGTTTTGTCTGGGAAGCTGTCCTTAATCTGCATGCTTGGGTGCTTCGTCTTGAAATATCCTGACTCGTTGGTATGAAGCTCGTACTGCAAGCGTTCACGCCACTCTGCGTGGCCTATCTCATCATCATGCCTCAAAGCGCAAAGGTCATGGCCGAAGCCCGCCTTTGCAGCCTCATATGCCACCTGCGCTCCACAGCGGCTGATGCCCACAGTGTCGTAATCGCCGCCTCGCATCAGGGCAAAGATTATCATACCCTCAGTATCCAAACGTCTTGCCGCCTTGATATCAGAAGCTCGATAAACATCGACATGTGTTCTTGTCTTACCACGAAGATCTCGGCTTGTCCAATTTCTCAATAAGACGTCTGCGCCAAAAAGGAGAGTGTCGACGTCTTCAGACATGACTGCATCGACAATCTTCGTCTTTTGCAAGCGCGCACACTCGGCTTCAGCTTCTCCTGGTGCCTGGTGATGAATGAAGCCAAAAGCATCGAGCATGCTTCGGGCTAAGCCGGCTCGGGGGGTCTCCCGGTACACCTCGGTGGTCTTGTTGCGCTTTTCAGCGGGTCGCCCTGGTCCGTCAAATACGAATACCGCTTCAATACCGAGCGTATGTAGGCGTAGTAGGCGGTAATACAGGGTTCTGATCTCCGGATTCAGCCCGCCCCGCCCGGACTTGACCTGGAAAAGCCATATCGATGCGTCGATAGCAACTCGATATTTGCGGCCGTAAGCTTGATAATGATCAGAAGCAAGTTTGGAAAATCCAACTCGTTTTGGCTTGTCGAGATGATTGAAGAGCCTGCGGAAAGTCAACAAACCTTAACTGGGTGTAAACACAGCGACACGTCGAGACTGACCCTGGAACACCCATGGTGGGGAATGTTCGTGAATCAAGACCTGAAGCAGTAGAACATATGCAAGGGTGAAGCAAGCAAGCGAAGCAATGCACCACCTGTGTGGTGGTGCCTGCAGGCAGGAATTGTCGTGGTTGTGTAGCTTGCATCAACGGCGCCCTGGAGCGAAACAAAGCAAGCCAGACGCTTCACGAGCACCCATCCCCGGGCTCACGACAGCAGCACAAGCTTCTCACCAGTCGGGCTGCAAGTTAGATATGCCCTAGCTCGAGTGAAGTTGAGGATGTGAAAGAGAGCAATGGCATCGTCATCGACACCAAGCTACATCGACCGCAGGAACCCCAGTCTCGGTGCCCTCCGCACCACCTCCGGCAGCTATTCTGGCTCTTCAACCTCCGGCCTCCCCGCCTCGCCACATACGCCTCAGCGTGCGACAAGCATCGGCTCTACCTACTCCTCTCCAGGGAGCTACCGCACGGAGGAGGACTACTTGATCTTCGACTTCGGCGCCCGCCACATTGACGCTGGGCTTGCTGGTGAAAGCGCTCCGAGATGCTCGTATGCCTTCGGTCCCAGCCAGGCGCGGCGCGTGGGCGATTACAGGGAATGGCTGGAGGGGTATGAGCCGCCGAATGCGGCGAGAAAGAGCACATCACGATGGGGACAGGATCACGAGCTATGGCAAATGGACCTCCGAGATGGGGATATAGGCCTGGTCGAAGACAAGCTGGAAAGGGCGATACGGACAATTTACACCAAGCATCTTCTCCTGGACACCAAGTCTAAGGCCGTGGCCCTCGTATTGCCCTCTGTGATCCCGACGGCGTACATCGACAAGTTGTTGTCGATCTTCTACAGGTCATTCCAGGTTCCGCGGATCACGTTCTTTCCTCAGCCTGTGCTGACCGTTGTGGGAGCTGGCCTGCGTTCAGGCTTAGTTGTGGACATTGGCTGGCATGAGACAGTGATCACAGCAGTCTATGAGCTGCGACAGGTGGATCAAAAGAGGTCGATCCGTGCCAGCAAGCTTGTCACCCTGCATGTTGCGCGGCTCCTGTGCCGACATCCCAAAGACAGTCTTGTGGGAGACCTCGAGGAGCCGGCTTCGGCAGGTCATGACGAGGAGCACCTCGCTGTTCACTTCAAGGATGCTGAAGAAGCACTCCTACGAATTGTGTGGTGCCAAAGCACAGCAGACGTTGCTGAGAGTAGACGGGGACCTCGACCAGGACCAGGAGGTCGACAGATATCAGGCTCATGGCCTGCGGAGACGCAATCGGAAGCTCAGGTAACATCCGGATCCACTACTGATACACCGAAGACGGTCAACGAAATCCCATTTGCATCGTGGTGTCTGCCAGTCGAGTCCGCCCTCCTAGCCAACGGCAAGCCAGCTTCCGACCTCGACGAACACGAGCTCCCATTGCCAACCCTCATACACAATGCATTGATAGCGCTGCCACCAGACGTCCGTGGCACGTGCATGTCAAGGATCATGTTCACCGGCGGGGGTTCGAACGTGCCTGGACTGCGATCACGCCTGATGGCCGAGCTCGGCATGCTCATTGACGAGTACGATTTCAATCCCGTGCGTGGTCGGGCCGCCGAACAACACCGACACAAGCTCGCCGAAATCAGCGCAAACCGACGCAGGTACGCGCAGGAACATTCCAGCCGAACGGTATATGCTCCCAACAGCGCTGGACTTCCGGCCGGCGAGACTCCGCCGCCCATCCCCGCGGGCTTGGTCATGCCTGAACTACACAAGATCGACAAGAAGTTGGCAGATGAAGCGAGTTATCGGGATCTTAAGGGGGTCCAGGGTATATTGCGAGTGTCTGAGACGCTGGGGCCTTGGGCGGGAGGCAGTCTTGCCCTTGGGATGAGGATACGGGCCATGGTAGATGTGGACAAGGAGCTCTATTTGAGCAGCGGCGTGGCAAGTGCGAAGCCCGAGCGTGATGTCACGGCTGCAAAAGCGAAGACTTCGTATGGATCAAGTATCGTAAAAGATACTGGATGGACTCTAGGTCTATGGGGATGATGGAATGCACTTTGAAGAGAGCAAGGCGTTCCAGCGGGGGTCTTTGCTTCACAAAACCAGACGTATGCGGTAGTGGCGATGGTAATTTGTCGCTGATTCTAGTCTATCTAATACAGTCATTGGCACTCATCCATCCATAATGCTCGTTCCAATCATCCGAAAACCTTGAGGAATCCCCAGAGGCCGGCCCCGCTGAGGACGGGTATCGTCAGGTTATCATCCCAGTTCAGGACGTCGATCGCCTCGCTGGCGCTTGCAACAATTCCGCTCCAAACGCTCATAATGCTTAACGCGACCCAGCTCGTGACTACGGGCAATTTCTCAATGCCGGCAGGCTGTTGCGAGAGCACTGGAGCATGCAAGGAGCCCCTGAACTGAAAACTGTCTTCGAAGCCAAAGTATGCCGGGACAACCCAGCCGTACCAGAGCCACGCTGTCGCAGCACCAACGACACATGCAGCGGCGGTTCCCGCCAGACTCTTTCCTTTCCTGATCTTTGGGGTGTATTTGCCCCATTTCCGCCCCACGGTGCTGGCCGCAGTATCGCACCAGCTCAAAAGCAAGATGCTCATGACCCCGATGTCCTTGGGCATAAATCGCATGGCGACCCATGTGCCGAGGAGATACCAGATGACACCATTGTATCTGTCATGCACCTCGCTCTCCCTCATGAAAGCGCCAAGGAGCTTGACATAGGTCCTGTTCAAGCCAGGCCATCGGCGTCGAAGAATATCGGTCGACGCAATGGGAACTAGAGCCCCGAGCAACCACGGATGTATCGCCGCAGGTTGGATCCCGAGTGAGTACAGCCGCAGCGTGAAGAAGCCGATACTAACGTGCAACGCCTTCCGCGGTATCTCATGCCTGTGGATGAACGACCGCCATGACTGATGAAGTGGAATGAGACCCAGCGGCGACGGCGACCGGGACAGATCTCGCCAGTAGGAGCTGCCCGGCGCTGCCGCGGAAGAGGGTGAGAGGCTGCCGTTCGGTGTCTGCCCGCTGCTCGATAAGGGCTGCGATTTCTGTACCAGGCCAGATGAGGACGATTTCCCTGCTTGTAGGGCATCCGAGTCCTTTTTCGTCAACGCCGTAAGTCCACTCTTCCTACGCCGTGTCGATCGCAAGCTAGCTGTAGCCGGACTTCGACTTCTCGTTCGTGCGCGCAGCTCTGTTTCGCTGTCCGGAGAGGGCTCTTTGTTCTGCCGTTTAGACGCCGAGCGCGTTGTTGGTGGGAAGTAGCCGTCTGTGTTCTGCTCCGAAGGTGTCGGGGACGGAGAGATGACTGTCGGGGTCGACGGAACTTGGATCGAAGGCATATTGAGTGGCTTGGGAGGTTGTATATGGGACGATGTCAAAACGCCGAGCTCAGAAGTCGGCCATGGTCGGGCTACTTCAGTGTCTGGAGGTGCGCAAGCGTGAGGTTTGCGAGCGCAGTTTGATGATGGAGAGGTGTTTTGTAGAGCAGCAAGTCAAGCTCGGTGGCACCGACGAGGTGTGATAGGCACACGAACGTTGATGAAGAAGCAAACAGGCTTCAAGTGAGTGACTGATCTCACTTCTCACATGTCCGATAATACCTAGGCGGCAGAGCTTTGCTCGGCAATTCTTTCCGCCGAGGCGTCTGCGCTTCCGACGTTATCGGCCTGCATGATCTGCAACCTTTTTTATTTTCTTAATCCCACAACAGCCATCAGCTGTGTAGGCTGACATTAAAGTGCTAATCATGCCGGCCGCCGCGGAGAAGAAGGCGCAGAAGCCTTCGAGGGCTTGGGATGCGCAGACCCCAAGTCTATCACCATGGATCCTGGATGCTGTTTCGAGCATGGGCTTCAAGCGAATGACGCCTGTGCAAGCTTCTACAATTCCACTTGCCATGGGCAACAAGGATGCTGTCGTCGAGGCTGTTACTGGTAGTGGCAAGACACTCGCATATCTCATACCCGTCGTTGAGAAAATCCTTCGACTCGAGGATGCGCCGAAAAAGCATCATGTGGCGGCAATAGTCATTTCTCCAACTCGAGAGCTTGCCTCTCAGATTTTCGGTGTTCTGAAAGACTTGCTAGAATTTCACGCACCATCAAGGGCAATACTGCATCCTGATGATGATGCTAGTGACGCCGAGATGCAAGACGAGCCTTCTTCAGGTGCAGAAGCCCCAGCTGGCTTTCCAGTTGTGCCCCAGCTGCTGGTTGGAGGAGATGTTAGTCCTGCTGAGGATTTGAGGTCATTTCTAAAACAATCGCCGAACCTGTTGGTTGCCACGCCAGGCCGTTTACTTGAGCTCCTGAAATCTCCCCACGTACACTGCCCCCAGTCTTCATTTGAGATTTTGATTCTGGACGAAGCTGACCGTCTTCTCGACCTTGGATTCAAAGATGACCTACAGAAAATTATTGGCAGATTGCCGAAGCAGCGTCGGACAGGGCTGTTCAGCGCAAGCGTCAGCGAAGCTGTCGATCAGATTGTCCGGGTCGGCTTGCGAAACCCTGTAAAGATTTCGGTCAAAGTCAAGGGTGTCTCTGGCAAGGAAGACCAGAGAACTCCTGCCAGTCTTGCGATGACTTACATTACCACCAAGCCTTCTGCGAGATTCCCAGTACTGTCCAAGATCTTAGCTAGTCTACAGCCGACTCCAACCAAGACTATCATCTACTTGTCGACGTGCGCTGCTGTCGACTATTTCCAGCATCTGTTACCCACAGTTTTGAATACAAGTCCAGGAACAACTTTCAGTGTTGTACCACTTCACGGAAAACATCCAGCCAATGTACGGCAGAAGAATTTTGCCAAATTCAGCAACACTACAACCCCAGCCATCCTGCTCACGACCGACGTAGCCGCTCGCGGCCTTGATATCCCTCAAGTTGATGTCGTGATACAACTCGATCCACCTAGTGATCCAAAAGCTTTTATGCATCGCTGCGGACGAGCAGGCCGTGCAGGCAGAAAAGGTCTTTCCATCGTCTTCTTGCAAAGTGGCCGCGAAGAGGACTACATACCTTATCTTGAAGTTCGAAAGACACCCGTCAAGCCATTTGATGAGTGTCTGTACGACGTGTCCGAGGATCAGATATCTGAAACAATATCTCAAATAAGAAAAATTGTCCTGCAAGATCGATCCCTGCACGAGAAAGGGCAGAAGGCTTTTGTGAGCTGGCTGCAGTCTTACAGCAAGCACCAAGCAAGCAGCATATTCCGCGTCACTAATTTGGACTGGAAGGATCTGGGCGACTCCTGGGGTTTATTGAAGCTCCCGAAGATGCCTGAGCTCAAGAAGTGGGACGGCGACAAGACGCTGGGCAACAAGGTCGACTGGGATGAATATGCATACAAGGACAAGCAGCGCGAAGCCGCTAGGCGCACAGCGCTTGCAGAAAAGGACACGGAAGATCCGGCCATAGCGAAGCCCACCGGACCTCGCAGAGATGGTAAGAGAACCAATGCTTGGACAGTTCAGCAGGAGATGCGGGAAAATCGGGACAAGAGACGAGAGAAGAAGCAAGCGAAGCGGACTCAGGAGAAGATGGCGAATATGAGCGTGGAAGACAAGGAGAAGCAAGCGGAGCTGGAACGACTAATCGGCGAGGTCAAAAGGCGAAGACATGACGAGAGCAAATTGGAAGAGTTCGAAGGTTTTGGGGATTGAGCTAATCTATCAATGAGGTACATGGTCCACAGTTTTGGAAGGTCATCTGAGTACCAGGGCAGGGACATCGTCGGAGGGCTCCTTGCCGACTCCCACAAATGCAGCTTGGCTGCGAGTCGGGACAACCAGTCATCAACCATCCATGTCAGAGGCCATCAAACAATGCTGGCGCCCAATGCTATCAGCCCTGAGACCAACAAGATCACCACGAAAAATAAATAAAACGAAACCAGGAACCAGTGATTGTCCTTGTTCGATCGCACAACATTGCTCAGGCCTACGAAGCGTGACTTCAAGCTCATGCGCTGCAACTTATCACGAGGGGATGCGGCCTCCATATCGGTGGCGCGCTCGAACTGCAAAGGAGACGCAGGAGGCGGCAGTTGAGTTATCGAGGTGTCTCTGTTATCAAATGATGTGGCCACCGAATGTCTCATGAACTGCATGCTATCCCGTGGAGCTCGAGGAGTTTGTCTGACCTTCTGCACCTGTTCCACCTCTGCAATCGTGCGCACCGAATCCCGCATCATCGGCCAGTCGTTCACGCTCTCGACTTCGTACTGCTGATCGCCATGCTCGACGACCGTCGGCAGTCTTTCATCTCCGTGAATCATAACGGGGCCGTCCTCTTCTTCGTCCGGAGTCAGCTCGTATTCGCTGCTATTGCGCGAAAATCTGGATCCGAGAGGGTGTGCTCGGGGGCTGCCCGGACTCTTGAATTTCTCTGATTTTGGTGTTGCGGCAGTCCACTTGGCGGCAGATGACTTTTCGGAAGCGAGATCGAAATGTCTCCAGTTGCTAGGGATTGTGGGAGCTGGACTCGCTACACTATCGTCTTCCCAGACGTTGGTGGCTCGGCTGTAAATAGATGAAGCGCTTTGAATCGACATGTGGCGTTCTGCCTGGTTTTTGAGGGGTGTGGGTGCGGGCTTTCTTTGTACTTCAGAGCTGGTGGCGCTTCGAGGACGGGGTTTTAGATCGCTCATTTTGCGGGACGGAAATTCCTTGTCTTCTTTGTTCCAATATTGAATGGGCATGGGGTTAAGTTGGTGTTTCGAATTGACCAATTCCAGTTGGTTCGGCTCCGGGTTTAGAGCAGCGTGCGATTCCGGTGGTAGGAGAAGTATGGAGCGAGACGGGAGGCTTGTACTCCAGGCGAGATGTCCGTGGAGCTTTGAGATATATGCTGTGGATCATTGTGTGTTTGTAAATTTGCAAGAACCATCTTCAGAGAGATAATGGCATGATCAAAGAAATGCGTATGTTGAAAGGGAATGGGATGTTGGCTTGACGATGAGGCTGCCAATGTGCAGTGTCTTGCTCTAAGAAACAGCACCCAGATGATCTGTGCTGCAGCTTGCTGGCTGCTCTGTACTGGTCCACGCGAGGCCAGCACATGTGAGCATCGCCTCAGTGTTTGTGATGCTCCGCAAAGCCCGAATGGGAAATTTCTTTGCTACTAAGGTGGGTAGATGCTGAGCCACAGACCGAATTTAATCTGGCATAGCTGAGAATTTGGGAATACTAAGGCATAGATAAAGGGCATGTGACATGATTGTAAGAAAATGTGTCATTCCGAGACTTGTGGGTATCTATCTATGTAGCACTTTTTCCCCAATTCTCCATCAATCTGACATACTACTGCAGCTAATATCTCCTCAGCACTCTCTTGACCCAGCTCTTCGCATCCTTCTTCTGCTTCTCCGTATTCTCCTCCTGCACATCGTGCTTCTCCACCACGTTCAAGAAAACCTGATCCATCGTCGCCGGCCCGATACTGTAATCCGCAACCCCAATCTCCGCCTTGACGTGCTCGATCAGCCTGAACAGCTTACCGGTATTGATCTCCGCGTTGTCGACCTTGGCCTGCGGCACCGAAAACCTCATCTGTCCGCCAAAGTTCCTCTGCTCGACAATCGCATGCGGGAAGGTGGTTTCGACCCACCGGTTCATGGCCGCCATCTGCTCGCCGGTGGTATACGGCGCGTCCTCGTGTACGAGGTGCACGAACGCCGCGTTACCGTGTCGACGGCGCAGCTCCTCCATGTTGCCGAGCGCCAGCATGCGGCTGGCCATGATTCCCGCGCGATCGCACAGCGCGTCCGCCTCCTCCATGCTGTGCGTCGTCATGAGCAGGACGCGGCCCTCGGCGATGGCGCTGAGGGTGCTCCACAGCGCGCGCTTGGCCGCCGGGTCCATGCCGCTGGACGGCTCGTCCAGGAGGAGCACGGAGGGGTTGGCGACGAGGGCGATGACGAGGCTGAGCTTGCGCTTCGTGCCGCCGGAGAGCTTGCGGGCCATCTTGTCGGCGTGCTCGGTCAGGCCGAGGCGGCGGATCAGCTCGTTGATGTTGGCTTCGCGGTCGGGGACGCCGCGGGCGCGCGCGTAGAAGCGAAGGTGCTCCCTCAGCGTCATGGAGTCGATGCTGTCGAATTGCGGGCAGACGCCGAGGTGCGAGCGGGCGGCCATGGGGGTGGCGCGGAGGTTGTCGCCGCCAATGTGGATTGCGGAGCCGTCGGTGCTGTGGTCGGGCTGGAGGTCGCCGCGGATCAGGGAGATCATGGTAGACTTTCCGGCGCCGTTGGGGCCTAGGAGGGCGAACTTCTCGGAGGGAAGGATGCCAAAGGTCGTAGCGTCGACGGCGGTATTAGACCCGAAGGTCTTGGAAATGTTCTCGACACGCAGCCCTAGGTTGGTCACTGACAGGCGGGCATCAGACTCGACTGCATCTGGGTTCTGTGTGCGGAGGGCCGCAAACTTCTCCGGGTCCTTGGGGCTGGTCTTCTTGCTGCCCCTAGAGCGGATGCCAAAGACCTCCAACGTACGGCCACCTTCCCAGTACATGAGGAACGCACAGAAGATGATGAATTGAAGGGTGAGGTAAAGAATCGGAGCACCGTAAATCCTCATCTCTCCTGGGTACGACGCATATTGCTCTCCGGAGCATGCGAGCGAGTACTGGTTCAAGGTCATGAAAAGAGCCCTCTCCAGACTAGCAGCTGGACAGATCAAGGCAATCGTGTAGTGAATCTTGTTGAAAGTGGAGTAGATCTGATCCGGCGCTGCCATGGTCGTGGTCAGGAGGTAGCCGACGAAGTAGAGCATCGAAATAATCACTTGAATAATGGCCGAGAAAGCGAATGCCGCCAGTTGAGACGTGACGAAGAGAGACACGATGTACGAGAATGCTGTTCCTGCCAGTCCGTAGAGGAAGAAGACAACAAACCTGTTGTGGTCAGCAAAATTTCAAATACGAGAGTGATAGCCAGCTAGGAGTAGATCCTGTACTCACATGTATCCGGGAGCGTACCAGCCATGCCATTGTGACACCCAGACCGCAATAGTCAAGACACTGATCAGCAAGACGAAGAGAAGATCGAAAATTGCATGTCCTGCCCAGAGAGAAGAACTCAAAATGCCGTTAGAGTAATGCATCTGTCGGACTCCACGAAGACTGTATAAGCATTAGCGTGTGTCACACGCATAGGCGCAAAGTGTCTTACCGTTCACCGGTGATGTACAAAGAGAAGAAGCCCGGGTAGATTGAGAACCCCAGTGTCATTAGCAGAGCAATGATCGTCCCAACAGAGTCACCAGAAGTGTAAGATGGCGCAAAGTTTCCGACCCCGAAATCGATCGTGTCATTGATGGCACGACTGTTCACAACAGCCTGGAGCTGAGGTGCGTATATAGAACTGGACCCGTACTGTGGGACAGACCAAGCAATAATTGCTCCGGAGGTATCATTATATAGGCCACCGTAGTCAAGGTCTTTCTTGTTGGTCTGAACGTAATCCTGGAAAGCTTGCAAAGAATCGACGGTAGCCGAGGTGCTGACATTTTGGTAGTACTCCTGCGGATGATCGCGACTATAGACGTATGTGTCGTTTGGAAGCGCTGCCATGAATTCGCTGGCAGACAATCGACTTAGGGGCCCGTAAACGAATTGCGCAGGGGAATCGTCATATGGAGACGTGTAGCTAGCGAAAGATGCTTTGTTTGCGGAGGACGAGTAAGGACCCCGATTGTTGTTGCTTGGATCCTGGCAGGGAAACCCGTTCGGATACGGGTCCTCCGGAGGGCCAGTGAAGAATCTGGTCACCAAACCAGCGACGAGGAGCGTCACGGTTAGTGCAAAGATATATGGCATGTAATTGTGCTTGAGAACAACGAGACGTTTCATGAGCATAACCTTAGTTTGTTGAATCGGACCGAGAGTCTTACCAGAAGCAAGGTTCAAGGCTCTTTTTCTGCCTGACGGGGTCGAGGCGGTATTAGAGTCTGTAGGCGTGACAGCCTCGTCTTCGGCCATTCTGAGCTCTTGCGCCAGCTTGGAGTCTCGCATCTCTTCCGACAGGTTGAGGAAGAACTTCTCGACAGTCGGGCCCTCAATACGGTAGCTCTGAATGTTCTTCTGTTCGAGCGTTTGCACAACTCCTGCGAGGACAGCAGAATTCGGCATTTGGAAGACAGTTCGGTTATAGTCAGACTCCCGTTTGACACCGGCAGGGAGCGGGATCTTGAGATTGCGTGCATCGTCCTGCATGACCACCTGGTAGCCACCTCCAAGCTCGCTCTTCAGAGCAGCGACAGAACCTTGGGCCTTCAAGACACCCTTTGACAGAATTGCGACGTGATCAGAAAGGCCTTCAGCTTCGTCAAGGAAATGAGTTGTGAACAGAAGTGTGCGGCGACCACGCTCGGCGCGCAGAATATCCCACACCTTGCGACGTGCAATGGGGTCAATACCTGAGCTGGCCTCGTCGACGCAGCATACACGGCTCCCACCAGCCAACATCATAGCCAATTGCAATTTGCGCTTCTGCCCGCCAGATAAAGTCTTTGCAACGGCATCCTGCTTCACCGTCAGATCGCAACCTGCAATATTTCTGTCCACTTCCGCTTCGCGCTCGGCTTTGGAAAGGGTGGTCGAGTTCTTGAGAGCCTCGAAAAACTCAACATGCTCTCGGACAGACATCAAGGGATACAGGACGTTCTGTTGGGGGCAGAATCCGAGGCCTCCCGTGCCATCAATCTCAATCGAGCCATTCTTGATTGTTTCGACGCCAGCAATGGTGTTCAAGGTAGTACTCTTTCCGGAACCATTTGCACCCAGGAGAACAGTGATGGAGCCAGCATGGATATCCAAACTCAGGTCGTTCACGGCAGTTACCGTTTGCTTCTTGTCTGTGAGACTCTTGAACGTCTTGGTGTAGTTGTTGATGCGAACAGCGACGCTGCCCATCTTTTCTCCATCCATCACAACGCGAGCAGCCGAGCTGGTGCCCCACATATACTTCTCGACGATGATGGCCAGGATAGGGTAAAGAAGCATCGAGAATAAGAAGCAGGCAAGAAGGTTCCCAGCAGGGACATGCCAATGCTCGAGTCCTGGCCCGCCTTGGTTGACGTTGAGGCCTTGGCCTTCGATTTCCCAGGAGGCGGTTTACATGATGACAAAAACATATGTCGACGGAGGAAACAATATGGCAACAGGATATACTACGCCGTCGCTCACGCCATCGTAGTCTGCAATTCCCATGTTGGCTGCGATGGCAAGACACAGAGCAAGTATGATAGCCACACTTCCTGAGAGTGCAACCTTCTTGAAGAAGCTGGACACGAGAATAGTGTAGCTGTTCAGAGATAAGCCGGTGAATATGTAGAGGAGGACAAACCAACCAGGGCTTGTGTTGGGGAAGACCACAGTAGGGAGGACAGCACCCATGATGATCCAGGCGGGCAGATAGATAAGGTCGAAGGCGAGGTGTGCGGCCAGGACCCGAGAAGTGATGGCCTGCCAGTCACTCTTGTTTCCCATCATTGCATCGATAAGCTGCAGCATCTTTGATTCCCTCTGCGCACAGATATGGCCGGACAAGTGATAGATTGAGCTTGAGAGACCAACAAAGTACGCGAAACCAAGGATAAGCAAGATCAGGCCTTGGAATTCTTGATCAAATGATTGTTGTACCTCCTCGGTGGTTTCGGGGGTGTAGGGATACTGTGAAACAGGTGGCAAGGTCTGTCCGCGTGTTGCAGCAATCTCAGAATCGATGGCACGTTGCAACGGCAGCGTGTAGATTTGGAGACCATTATTTTGACTGTTGATGTCGGGATTTTTGGCAACGCTACTGTCGGTGAAGATGGTATAGTTCCAGTGCGCGCTGCCATTGTAGCCAGGGTGATCTGGTGATGCCTTGAAATGGACAGCAGCAAAACATGGCGAGATACCGCCGCCAGAGCTGGGACACAGGCGCGTCAACTCAGATTCTTGCGTACCGAAGACAAGTTCTTTTCCACCATTGCGCACTGAGGAGGAGATTTTGTTGATCAGATTGCCGATGTCGCCGTTGTTTTTTGCGTCATCAACGAGAAAAACGAAGCGGTTGCGTGAGGCACTTCCAGCAGCAAGCGCATCTGGAAACGAACGTATGGGAGTCGGTGTGCCGACACCATATGAGCCGCTAGGTGCAGTCCAGTTCTTGATATAGGCGATAATAACCGTGAAGACGACAGGAAAGATGAGGGCGCGGATCAACGTACTGATCCATCGACGTCGAAGAACGATGATGAGGTCTTTCTTGGCCAAAGCCCAAGTCTGTTGAGCGAAGCTCATTCTGCTATGCCTGATAGCTCGGAAAGAGCTTCGATGTGTTGGTCGGTCACGTGGCTGTCAACATTGAGGAGATGATATCGACGCCGAGGGTGAAAAGTTTCTGTGCGTCGCCGTAGAGGAAAACGTTGTTGTGAACCTGGCGCGTGAGTAGGGCCCGCTGACTTCAAATTAGAGGTTCCGGTGATTACGGTCAAAAGAGGAAAGGAAATGAGGGCAGTTGAAAATGGAAGGCAGTTGAGCAGCTCCAGCGCCGGCAGGTGGGCGGGTCTTGATATGGAATCGGTGAAGATGAAATTTGACCTGCATGGGTATCGCTTTCACAGTCCTCCAAGTGTGACATTAATGGTATTACAAGGCAACAGCATTCTGACCGCAACACAGCCCGCGACTGGAGTGGCAGTGGATTGAAGATTACTGAAGGCAAAGGGGGCGGCGTTGGGCCAATTCGGCAAAGAAGGCGTCTAAGGACTCGGGATCTGGAAGCTGTAGGCGCATCATGACGGCGAAGTACATATGACAGGCGCTCTGGCACGAGTCAAAGCATTCTCAGGACTCACAACCTTTGCCAAGAGCAGGACTGTAGCAGTCACGAAGAGATGGTGGAGAAGAGGGTCGATCGATGTACAGATTGCACTGCCCCGTTGTCAAGACACGTGGGAATCAATAGACCAACCATGTGAAGCATCAACCCGTCTTCTGCTGCACGTCCGAGTAAGAACACCTCTGAACGTCTTTGTTTAACGACTTATGGACCGACTCGCGATAGTGCCTTTCAAAGGACGCGAGCATCGATTTCTACAGGGACGTATATCGCCATCCCTAAAGGTAGAGGTACATGTGATAGAGCAAGTAGAAGCTGTAGTCATAACGCCACGACATCTGCCCACCGGCCTTGAGCCCTCCCTCTGCAGGATCCGAACTGCCGGGTTGCAGTAGTGACGGCTCGTGTTCCAAGTCGCGCCGTGCACCACCTGCGGGAGGCTGACAGCTTTCTTGTACCTACCTACGATCGTCGTTGAACAGACGTGGAAGGAATGGCACTCGACCTTAGCCGTGCTATGACTCGTCCTTCGACATCATCTCACCAATTTCGGGCAACCATTTTCCCTCCGGTCTGGACGAACTGATGATGTTGGTCTTGGAGATGGCATGTCGATCTCTGGAGACTCACAGTCATTGACAACTAGTATGATCACCGCAGCAACCGATCGTCCCTTGGGATAGGGCTCTGCTACCAATTATCGACATCGCCTAAAGGCAAGCGCTCACAACAGATCTCGGAACGAAAAGGGGCCAGTCTATTGGCTTACCTATATAAGAGCTCACCATATCTCCGCTCCACTGGATAAAATGATCGTCTGTATCGGGCAGCAGCTGTCTGGCCTCGTCTTCTGGTGGTGCCTTGCAAAACCAACAGGCAAGCTTCGTCTGAGCCATCAGACCTTTCGCCAGATTCAGGGTTGGACTCAGGACTCACAGAAAAATTTCGACATTTCGCCTCGATGAGCGTGGCAGTGGTAGAACTCGTCTTCTCCGCCTCAAGAGATGGACGCTCCGCTCTATTCTCGGATCCACCGTTGACTTGAATTGTCTCTTCGTCGCTCGCCATGCTCTGCAAGGACTGCGCGTCCTCTGTCCCGACTCCATTCGTGATGCGAAGCGATCTGGGCTGCTCCTCCTCCTCCTCGTTTTGAGGAACAATCGAGCTACTCAAGGTGGTCGTATCCGCACATGGCAACCCATTCAGCTCCCGAGTGCTGTCCGCCCAGCTTTCAGTCATGTCCTGCGTTGATGGCCGGTCGCACTGCTCTGTTTTGTTTTTGTCAGACGGTTCCTTCGCACTTTCTCTGGTCAAGATGGCTGGAACAGCTGCCCACGCACCTCCAAGGACCTTGCGATGGCTCTTTGTCTTTTCATACGGATTCTCGATTCTCGTGAAACGGTCCGTCAACTGATATGCCCATCGGTCTGCTTCTGCGTGCCATCTTTTCGCGTAGCCAACAAAGGTAGTCGTCAGCAGAGTTCGTCTGCTGGGTGCTCGCAATAGCTTGACCGTAGGCGTATGCAGGCTCAACCCTGAATCGGTCGTCGCGTACACATTCGCTGGTCCAGCCATGGGGTGCGTTAGGATCTCTAAAGAAGGTGAGTATCGTGTGTATCGAGGTGTGAACAAAGTTGCTCGACTCTGTACAACTCGACATATCATTCCGATATCTATACATCGATCCAGCTTCAGACAGAGATCTCGCAGCACTGTGCTGCGCATTGTCCCTTCCGCTTCTCCTCGCTAAACTCGTTTCGACGTCTGTTTGTCACAATGGAATTCATCCTGCTCGCAGAAGCTCTTACGAGACAATGGCTCTGTGACAGATCCGCGCAGGCAGTTAAAGCCCACTGGTGCACTTCAGACCATCACTCCTCAGAATCGGCTGCTGCATCTCATACAGCCTCGCAAACTGCTCGGGATTATCATACTCCATCGTTGACAGCTTGTCGATTATCTCACCATGGCCGCAATCCGCCTACCTTTCATGAGCAAACCGTATCATCTAGAAGATGGTCTTCCCCTATCTCCAACAGGCTCGAGCCATACTGGCGATACAGAAGGATCGCGATCCCGACGCTCATCAGTATCGTCCCTGGCCGGTGCTAGCTCGCGAACGAATTTCGACGATGCCTTTCCCCGGGAGTCACCCGAACAATGGGCCCAAACAGTTCACGCGGCAGACGATGGGTGGCAGAACAGCCACCGCGCCTTTGATGCCGACACTGCATCTTTGTCCGCCGAGCCCATTGTGCACGATGGCCATTCTTGCTCATACTATCCCAGTCTTGACCCGACTTTCAATCCGTTCGGAGATCTTGCATACACCGACACAGAAATGCAGCGACGGAAAAGCATACTGCGAGAATTACGGGTTGACTTTAACGACGGGGATTCCTCTTCAGACGGGGAGTACGAGGACTTGGAGTTGGAAGAGCTGCAATTTGGCAATGAGCACAGCAATGCGGCGGGAACGGTGGGCCACAGACGGCCATCGCAAATCTTGGACCCCGAAGACTTTACCGAAAGCGGGGGTGGAGGGAGTAATAGGGGTTCGCACTCACGGTGGACGATGGAGACACTGAACGAGCCCCGTACGGCGACGCCCTCTGGTCGGTACGACCTATACGGCGGTAAGACGAAGGAAGAACTCTTCATAGAATACAATGGAGAATCACCGCTGGGGCCCACAGTCGGAGACGAACCCAGAGACTTCCACCTCGAAGATCCACAAGACCAAGCGGAAAACGAAGACACGACCTCAACAACACGAGACATCGAAGCGCAAACATCCCCAAGGACGGCCCCAAAGCGCTCTTGGAAAGACAAGCTCTCACTCCTTTCAGACGCCCACCTCGCGGCCTGGTCAAACGAAAGACACGTCTGGATAACGTTCGCAATGTGCCTGTACATGTTCACGTTCGTCTTTCTGTGCTTCCTGGGCGCTCTCGGCGCCATGACACCTGCTCGTCGGACCAAGCCCTGGAATTACGACTGATCCTCCAAAACACCTGGAGTGTTTTAGGAATCTCAAACAAGACACCATTCGATTTCACGACTTGAGGCAAAAACGCCTTGAGCCGCAACATCGAAACAACCTCATCGTTGTATCTCGATAGTGACTCCATACATCAATCATCTCATCGGATTATCGTTATACATAAACCCCACAGAGATTCAATGCCATAACAAATTGATCCAACTGATGTGCCAGTGAATTTAACGAAAAGCCTTGTAGAGAAACCCACCTCGCTTGATCACCTCGAAAGTAGTGCCGCAAACTAATGCCACTCCCAAGTTTTTCCCAAGCGTACATGCAGCACAGCCTCAGCGGTTTCACAAACGGCTCGAGCCTCATTTCAAATCCACGCCCATTGTAACACATTAGCCCGTCGCCTGGTGGTGTTTGGGCAACCAAAGTCGAGCGCTTCGATCTTGCGACACAGTGCTGATTGGAGACCAATGGATGCATCGCTAGAGGTCAGCGGTGCAGGATACTTGCCGGTTGGGCTACTGCAACGTTTCTGGCAAGGCAAAAAGCATGCAAAGTGTGCTTGACTCACACGTCGAAGTCGTCTGGCCTGAAATCGGGAGGATTGTGCGAAGGTGGCTGGATCAGAGGCACCATACGAAAGCAAATGAGTACGTAAGATGTCGCATGTCACCTTGATTTCAGGCCTGGGCAAAGCTCGCGCCGAAAACCCTGTCGATACTTGGGCAGTTGATCTTTCAACATTGGCAAATTTGCCAATGGCAAGCCAAGATCTAATCTTCTATGCCAAGGTGAGGCCTATGTACGCAAAAGATTTTGGGGAGCTTTCAATTCGGCTCCTTTAGAATCGAGGTCTTTGGGCTTTCGAAATTTTACAAGTTGATTTCAAAGTCTTCACTACATCAAAGCATGAACGTTGATTTCTGTGTCTTGTAGATAAATCGTCAGAGGTTTCAGTCACCAGGAAGCATTCAGATCCCTACCCGCTTAGTATTGGACTGGGGTGACCCCGTGTGCCTCGGACTCTAAGTGCTTGTAAAGACCTTTTCGTGGCCTTCACCTAAAATACAAAGCCGTAATCAGAAGGAAGAAGCCGTATTCCACTAAGCGGGCCCGGTGTAAAGAATGTAACAACAATACGCCATCGCTCAATCGAACCAAATCAAATCAAATCCAGCACACGTCATCGTAAACTCCGCGTACGGGGCGTGTTGGGTATCATTTTATCTGGGGAAACAAACTATGTGCTCCATCGATCATGAATCAGCACCGACAGGCTTCCTCGATATCTTCGGGCTTGTGGGGTTGGTATCTGGGGCCGGACTTGCTGAGCGCATGGCTGCTGAGTTTGTTCGCTGGCGCTGGGCAGCTGGCATCATGGGGCCCGGAGAGCCGTTGCGGGGAGGACCGTTACGCATTCCGGGGCCGGGAGACATTGAGCGAGGGGGCCCGTTCTGCATGCCCGGAGCGGGAGACATTGCCCGAGGAGGACCGTTTCGCATACCGGGGCCTGGGGACATGTTACGTGGAGGACCGTTGCGCATCCCAGGACCTGGTGAGCCTGCTCTTGGTGGACCATTCCTCATGCCAGGACCAGTCATGGCAGGTGAACCGCTTCGCGGTGGTCCCATTGAGCCAGGATACGGCCCAGGTCCACGTGCAGAGGAGTTTGGACCACCAGGTCGCTGCATGCCGTTGTTAGGAACCAAGTTGCGTCCACCTGGGCTGAGCCCGGCCGGTGAATCAGGGCGCTGCTTTGGCATTCGGGGGCCAGGACCCTGACCAGGGCCGGGTTGTGGACGAGGCCTGATCGGGCTGGCGGAGAGACAGGTTCGAGGGGCAACACCTTGCTGGGAACCGTTCAAGCGAAGGCATAGTGCCCAACCATCATCATATTCGTGAACCAGGCGGACCAAATCACCCGCGATGAGCTGAAGTTCGTCATCCATCGAAGGGTGGAAGTCCAACTGGACACGATGCACATTGTTCTTGCCGCCGGCCGCGGCGGCCGTTGCGCTGGCAGTAGAACCCGTAGGACTGGCCGGGACGGAGTCATTCGATTTGCGCCCGACTGCTGCTCCAGCTGCGACACCCGCGACGGCACCGATAGCACCAGCGAGGGCTGCTTTCTCGGCCTCTGGCACAGCAGCACTGCTGACGCGTGGAGCTGCTGGAAGAGAGTCTAGCGGAGGAAGAGTTGGCTGTGTTTCGGGAGCGGGGGCCGTGACTGGCTCTGTGGGAGGCGGAGGGCCATGAGAAGTACCAGGCGCGGACGAAGGGATCTCATATTGGGAACCGAACGGGTTCTCCACCTTCTCTGGCTCTCGAGACGCACCAGCAACCATAGCACCAGTTCCTGCGCCGAATGCAGCAGCGCCGGTGGAGGATCCAAAGCCAGTGGCCATTCCAGAGCCGTTAGGAGCAGTCGGGCCGGTTGGACGCATGGGGAAGGGGGCTGGAGCTTGAGCAGGTGGAGGAATGTGGTTCATGCTCATGGGAGCCGCAGGTGAGGCATTCTGACCAAAGTTTGGTGTTTTCTCGCTCAGTTCCTGCGGCTTGTTCTGCGCCTGTTTCCGTTTCCAGAAGAA
Organism: Cyanodermella asteris; assembly: GCA_900618795.1. Taxonomy (NCBI): domain Eukaryota; kingdom Fungi; phylum Ascomycota; class Lecanoromycetes; order Ostropales; family Stictidaceae; genus Cyanodermella; species Cyanodermella asteris. The sequence goes on from UYJD01000013.1 coordinate 501,020, forward strand.
AAACGCTGCACCAGCTAACGCAGCAACGCCCAGAATTACAGCAAACGCTATACCGGCTTTCGCTCCTCCACTCAATCCTGCGTCGGCGGGGGCTGCGGTTGAAGACGCGGTTGAGGCTGACACAGAGCTCGTGCCTGCAGCGGCAGAAGCTTGAGAGATCGAGGTCTGAGCTTCTGAGCTAGCTGAGCTCGAGGGCTTGGCTGGGCTTGAAGCTGGCGAGGTTGAACTCGGAGCATCGGAAGAGGCCTTAGCAGGCGAAGACGATGAAGTTGGGCTGGAGTCTGCTGAAGAGGCCGTTACCCCAACGGTCGACCACTGAAGGCTTTGACCTTGGAGGGACGAGGGGACGCTTGCTGTAATGAAGACTATTGAGACCGGTCGATTGTCATCACCACCTGTAGCATCGTTGAGTATTGATTTAAGACCTCCAATGGGGTTGTTCAAGAGATCCCTCTTTCCGTGGAACGTACCATCGTCTCGCCTATGAAATTGTGCGTGATTGAGGCCAGGCATGTTGTGAATGTCGGGCGACAGTCGACAGAGCCTGCGAAATCCTCTCACGTCTTTTTAGGAGCCGCTTGTTACGGTTGTCGTTTGCGGCACTGTCGAATTAGGAGTTTGCCTGTTGCCGACCGGGGCGAGACAGAGCAATCAAGAAACACGTCGTGGTGACGTGCGAACGAAGCAAGGGTGAGTCGTGGAATGTAGATAGGCTGGGATCTGGCTTTGGCTCGCGAGGGGCGCGCAGTGTTGAAAGAATGATTCACTGGCGCTTTCCTGCCCTCGACGTCGAGTTATGACTAGGCGCGGTCGCCTGCCGTGGTTATCGCCAGGGGTCCTTGAAGGAAAGATTGTCAAGAGTAAGTGAGTGACTGGAGAGGTGTAAGTCTCTCGAAAAGAGTGGAAGCTGCACAATGCAAGGAATGCGACGGCAGATCAGGTGTCTCGTGTTTCTGAACGTCAGGATTGGGGGCCAGAAGGGTCGTGGAGGAGCCCGAGTTTGGCACAAAGGGCGCTGGTAAGCAGAAAAGAGCGACTGTGTTTCACGCGCCGAAGGCGTTAGGTGAGGGAGAGAAAGAATGGCATGCAGACGAGATGTAACTCGAGCAAGGCTGGGCTGCGCCCCTGGTATCTAGTCGGACTCGTAGGCGCGGTGAGAAGGATGAAGTTGGCGAGCGAGAGCAGGAAGGGAGAGGCTCGAGAGTCGACAAAGATTCCGTACCTCGTCAGCACAGCAACATCGCCGTCACAATGCCCTGCACGGACCCTCAGTGCGCTTTCGTGGGTGCGCAGATTGCGAAATTACTGAGGCAGGCGCGGCTCGTCCATTGGCTCGCGCCTGCCAGCTGTGTGCCTGGCTACACCACTTCCGGGAAGGCGCGACACAGGGCTGTAACTCCACTCCCTCGTCCTGCTTCGTCGGCCTTCTTGTATTCGCTCTGCTCAGGCTCAATGTCCGCTTGCTAATGCCGCCATGCCGGTCGACTCTAGCAGAAGGCCAGCCTGGCACGCATGAACCGGTATCACAGTGCGATTCTTCTACGCTCTCAGTCTATGTTTCGCGCGTAATGCCTATACTGTCCTTGCCTCAGATATGGACCGTATGCTACTGGATGAATGCCATCGCTCTCTGGACAGTATGATAACAAAGCGGCAAAATAGCCTGTTGGCGGCCTACTGCTGAGCGCACAAAGACAACACAATCTCAATTTTAGCACATCCATAGCGCTTAACGCCCTGGGAAATGGACGCCGACGGCCGGCCGCCGGGTGAAAACGCAAGTTCCCAAAGGCGCAGTGTTAGTGGCCGTTGCCGCGCGTTTCCACGATGGCGACCGCTGTCGAAAACGTTGTACCTTATCGCTGACAAGCAAGTTTTTGGTGGCTGATCATTAATGTCCATCTTTGCTAATACTGGCAAGGTTGCCTTCGAGGCTCTCGCGAACCAGTTCGAGAATCCTTCTGGCCGCGCACATCACTTCATTTGCCCGTAGGAAGGTCACGTCCGCGCTTTGTCGAATCAGCTTGCTCAATTACCTTTCGAGGCGACATTAACTCCGTCACAGCCAAAATGATGAATTCGACCGGAGATTCTATTGAAAATCATGTAGTTAATCTCTACATCTACTAGGAGGCCCTCAATGTGAGGGACGAGGACGGCCTCGCAGTGGCGTTACCCTTGTCGTGGTCCGAAGTGGGTGGAAGTGGAATACCCTGCGTTTGGCTAGCACGAGCTGAAACATGCCGGCCATGTCTGATTGTCTCAGCATCGCAGCCCTGCAAGTTGTCGCATCACGCATGCGGCGGCTGCATGGCTGCTTATCGCTCGCCATGCTTCTTATCGCCGGGAAGCAGTTCCTGCAACCTGTCTCACACTGGGAAAAAAAAGTGGCACAGCAAAATGCGAGATGATCGATGCCAGGGTGGGCTTTAGTGAATACACCCGCCATTGAAGGTCCCTAACAGACGGCTTAAGTCGATGCCTCTAGGGGTAGTTAGCGGGCTTTCTCGCTTGGCAATTTTGCTGTGCCACTTATATTTTCCACCGCGAGCCTGTTCGCAGTCGGGCGTGTTCATTTTTAGGCTCAAGTGGGTTTTCAATGCCTGTCCGACATGCAAACGAGCCGAAAAGCTCTGTCTATGCACGTGCAGTGTGCATAGTAGGCAACCTTCACAAGTGGGGTTCCGAATAGGCTGCTAGACCCGCCAATCAAGTCCTGTTGGGTCTTGCAGGGAAAGTTTCTCTATAACGAATACCTGTTGAGATTGGGCATAATCGGAGAAGAACAGCATTGCGATGTAGTGAAAGTATCAAATTCATTTGTTGCTGTCATGTCGACGTCTGAACACCGGCGACGACTTTGAATTTGAGTGTTCCATTCGAAAAGAGCGGGCTGATGCCTACCCTGCCAATGTGTGGAAGGGATTGTCGACCTAATGGTTTTGGATTGTGGGATTCTACCATTAGATTAGAAGGAGAATGAAGCCTTCTGTATTAGAGCCTCTCACGGATAACACCCACAGATCAATCTTGAATTTGAAATGGTCACCAGATAGGAACGTCACCGTCGTCGCCTCTTGTAAAGATGGCACAGGCAGGATAAGCGAGAATACTCAATCATTGAGTTTTGAAATTGGGAAGGCATCCATTTGCAATTTTCGAGGACACAATAGCAGAAAATCGAGCTTCTACGAGCGGCGCCCTCCGATTTGCCAGACATACGGAAGATGAACTTTGCTCGGAACAGGATGATACTCCTCAAATTCCATTGCAGTGGCTCGACCGCACACTACGCGACAAACGGCGTTGCAAGACAGTGATGACAGCAAAAGAAGCATGTTTTCAGTGATGGCGGTACCTCCGAAGGAATAGGTAGCTAGTATGCTCAGCCAGAGAGCCAACAATAAGAAGCAAAACCACCGCGCCAAACGACAATGCAAGTTCGCGTATGCGGACATCGAGGCCGATTTCATTCCTTTGCGCTGCGCCTCCGTAGTCTCCTCATCCTGGCAGACGCCTTCCGGGCTTCGGCCGTAACCATCTCGTAAGGTAGATTGAAGTCCTCCTCTTCCAGCTCTGGTATCGCATGGCCGAATGCAAATCTGGATCTCCCCCGTCTGTTGCCGCCTAGCGCTGCAGCGCGGAGGTGAGGTTTGTCGAAGAACGATACGAAAGGCTTCTCCTCGGCGGCTGAAATGAGTGGCATGTGAGGGGTCACGTCGATTCCGGTAAGCTTCCTGCTTCGGCCCGGGCCAATTCGAGCAGCTGAGTTCGAGGCTTCTCTTTGAAGTTGAGACGCTGCGAGTACGTCTGCGTCGGTACCGGAATGGGGCTCTCGTCGAGCTTTCGAGGATGGGCCATCTTTCGTCCTCCTTCGTCGCTTGCGATGCTCTTGCTCGGTCACCTCGATGGCTTCCTCGTCCTCGGTATCTGCAACCTCCTGCTCACTGTCTCCGCTATCCTCCTCTCCTTTTCCGTCTTCTTCAGAATCATCCTGCATGAGCGCTTCCCTCTCGAGACGCAGCCTTTTTTCTTCCTCGCGATACCGTTCGAACTTGTCCAGTAGAGCCTTAACCTCTCGCAGTACCCAGTCTCTTTTCTCCTCCCAGGCCTTCTTCTCCGTGTCCGTTATGCCACTTATTCCCATCACTCTTAGCCAATCGTGTCCGAGCAAACCCTCGTACAACCTCTCCAATTGGACTTTTTCATGCTGAGCTTTCTCTTTCTCAATGTTCTTGAGCTGCTTCTCCTGTCTCTCGCCCCGCTGATGTGCGAGCCTGAAGTGCTCGTTGGAGAGTGGGTCCTTGGTGACGTTCCGGGGTATCGTTGCCAATTGTTCGCTGAAGTCTACTCGTGTGAATGTGCTGAAGCTAGGCCCTCTCGACGTGCTTGGGGACAGCACTCGTGCCTCACCGGTTCCCAGTCTGGAAGGTGTCTGCTGCGTCGGGCTTGTAGGTGGTAGAATGACCTGCCTGGCTCTAGACGGCGTCGATAGTTGTTTTGGCACTTCCTCTGTGATGTGTAGCCGAGTCTTGGCCGTGATAGGTTCTGCACCCAGTTGTTAGTGATGTGCCAACCAAAAGCGCTCTTGACCAAATTGTGGACTCACCTTGTGGTTGAGGTTCGTTGCTCACGATCTCATCCCAATTGGGAAAATATTGTGCCAGCTCACTCCGACTTCTGGAGCCTCCATCATGCGAGCGCAACGATCTCTTGTCCTCCACCGAAGCCCCCAGCGCCGCTCTCGTCCCAGCTGTATCCGGTGTCGCACGCACTTCGTTCCATCCGCGTCTCAATGCCTCGACCGGTGTAGATGTCCCCGTATTTGAGCCAGCAGGCGTACTAGTGGCTGTGGGAAACAGTCCCGAGAACCGCCCGTTGCGTAGACTGGAATTGCTGGCGGACGCCGTATTCCCTATATCGGCAATGTCGATTTCGTCGTCGTCGGCGGGGATTGTTGGTTGTCCGCGGTCGCCCCGGGGGCCGGTCGGGTGCGGCGCCGCGGGTGGCAACGGGGTAGTAGGGAAATCGGAGGATGATGATGTCGTCGACGATGCTGCGCCGGCCAGGCTCAATAGGCCATTCCTCGCGAAGAGCTTCGGGCGCGAGGACAGGATCTGAGCACCGAGACGTGGTCGCTTGTTCGCCTTGTGACTGTGATTGTTTTTCGCCTGCGTAGATTCCTTCTCTTGCGTGTTGTAGGTGCGCTTCTTCGGCACGGAGGGTGCTGCTGCGGGTGCTGGGACTGCGTGGGTTCGCGTCGTCGCGCTGCTGTCCTTGGGCGAGGAGGTGGCGGTTTCGGTCAGTCTAGAGAAAAAGCCCATGGACAGGAGCGTAGGCATCGCACATGCTGCTACGCCCATGCAAAGATGGGACAGGCAGGGAGGAAGCGGCCGTTACACGTGAGGTGAGGGAGAAGGCAAAGATGTCGGCTGCGCTTGTGTCGTGTTGTGTCGTGCTGCTTCTTGAGTCTAGTTGAGGGTGTCAAGTGAACGGCGGCCTTTCCGGCGGGTCGAGCCTGCTGTTCCGTATTCGAATTAGGGGGCAACTCTCAGGGCCAGAGACGTACTCAGTAAGCGGGCAATCATCAACCAGTCTTCTGCAACTTTCATCAACGTCAGAATCCCGTGTTCGGCCCTACGCAATGCTTGATTCTTGCAGCTGACTGGCATTTCGTAGGCCAAGTCCGGCTCGTTTCTCTACTCTAAATGCTGTCTCATGCAGTGAACCGAGTCTTCTGCGAGTTTCCAAAAAGTGACTCTTGACACCAGCTTTTTATCTCCCCCACTTGCTGTGCAGTCACCCTGTTGACTGGGCTCCATCAACTGTATTCCCCCGGCTGACAATGGATCGACTCATTCAGCCTTCGCCCTTAAGCTGCCGTTCGACAGCTTCTGTTCGGGAGCTGTCAATTCTTCCTTCCCCTCTGCCGGCTTTGCCTTTGGCGTAATGGTCAGACAGTTGATGCCGAGGTAAGAACATATGCTGTTAATGACCAGCGCTGCCCATCGGAAATACACAATGTTGGCAAAGACGAAGTATAGCCTGAGATATAGCAACTCCTGAGCAGCGGTGATCTCTGGGCCCCCAATGAAAGGCAGGTTGGCCAAAATTGCCCCTCCAATAAGTGGTGCAAGGAGGATGGTCCACATTGGGAACGGCTGTCGAGTGAGGTGCGCCAGAATGATCTTTGTCGTCATGCGACCAAACACGAAGGACAAAGTCAAACACAGGAGCACCAGGCGCTCGTCCTCCAGGATATGTGTGTACGGCGAGCCAATCCATGAAACCAGTGATCCGGTGTAGATGATGATCGGGATCCACTCGAGGAAGACCGGAGCGAGCGGGAGGCCTCTCTTCCGTCTTGCAACAGCCACGTTATACACACACTCGGGCATGTGAGCGACGCAGAGAGAAAATATGAGTAATGGAACCCAGATATCTACCATCGTGAGGTTTCCGAGGTATGCATCGTAGCCCAGAAGGTCAGCGAGGGGCTGCCGCCAAATTTGCGGGCCGTAAATACCAGAGACTATCATGAAAGTGCATGCCAGAATCAAACCCTCTGTTGGTCCGTTGAAGTACCCCAGGTATAAGGTGTGTGTATGGTATGTCTCCCAGGTAGAAAAGAACATCGGTAGGCACGGGATCAGTGCGGTAAAGGCGCCCGCCTTTGTATGACCAAGCCCCATAGCACCGGTCTCGAGCAGACTACCAAGAGTGCAGTTCAGAGAGTCAATGCCGTGGTCAAACAATTCGCCCAGCGGGCTGGACTGACCGGTTCGACGGGCCTGCTTGCCATCGACGTTGTCCATTGTCGAATACATCCAAACGCCGAAGGCAAAGCTGAAGTACACCCATGATGGAGCCGGCCCAACAAGATCCGGTATGTAAAACTCAAGGATGGCAATGTTGACAAGAATGAACATGAAACCAAGGAGCGTGACGAGGTTGGGAGCGAGGGATAATGGTAGAATATGAACGAAGGCATTCCACTTGAAAGACGTCAGTAACAACACTAAGCCGCAAGCCTGGAGATGGTACTCACGTAGTGTCTGAGGATATAGTACGAGATGTATGACTTGTCGACGCTGGAATATTTGTACTCTTTCAGATGAGCTAAAGCTTCCTCCGAGACGAGCTCATGCAGAGCCGTTTCTGCATTGTCATCAGCATGATACGCTAGCAGACCGGTTCTGAAGCGGAGACTCACTCTTGTCGACCTTCGCTACCGTCGCGTCCATGTTGCTTGAAAAAAGCGCGTCTCAACGTTTCTCAATTGAATTGATCAACGCACAACTCCGTCGGGAACCTCGGCAATGCAGCCGACGGCAAGTGGATAACGTAGATTTTGTGTGTGGATTATTATCGCTCCATGAGCGAGAACGTTCGCGGCTCACAGTGGAAACGATAGATGGCCTATAAACTTGAGCCCCTGAAATGTCGAGTCCAAGAAAAAGCTTCCTGGCATTGAAAAGCGGATGGGACTTTTGGATCATTGGGCGGCCGTCTATTGGGGGGGTCGGTGTAGCGCTCCGCGCCCGCACGTGCTTGGGACTCGTTCAGAGGTTTGCGGGCGAACGTTAATGTCACGAACCACACTCTACTAACCAGGCCGCAAGCAAATTATTGGCTAAAAGCGTGGTGAATAATAGCGCCTCAGATGAAGCCGACAATTTCGACCACCTTAGACTGATGCGTGAGCCACCCGACCTGCACTTAGCTTTTCGGCACGATTGTTTGAAGCACTTGTGATTTTTCTTCTCATCTTGTTCGATTTGAAGGCGAACTAACGTGCGGTCATCGCGCAGCAAAAGAATCACATCGACGTGCGAGGCTTTCGTGGGTAGTAATAAATTTCAATTAATTTTGCAGTCGAATAAATAGTCAGACTTCGCCCAAACTGACCTGCAGCGAGCAGTCTCAGTCAAAGGTGAGTCTTTCGGCAATGAAGCTATTAACAATGGCGCTACCTCCCAGGACATAAGTCTTCCGTTGATGGATACACATCACAAGATCCGGTTGTTCCGCTTAAGAGCACCCTCCCGTATGAACAGAGCCCTTCTGGCCACCTGCAATTGGCATCGAGACCCACTTCTGGTAATCGCTGTCGGAGATGCTGCTGCCAAAGTTGTAGTTGTCATCAAGTTGCACGATTCTCACAACGCTGTCAGCGCCGGTGGATCCTGCGTTGATGATGACGGCAAGCTTCTGAGTGCCACTGGTAGCACGCTTGAAGCCGTTATCGGCGCCGCCGCAGTACTGCTGGCCCATGTGGAGAGTGGAGTATCCGATCTCGTGGCCGGGTATACATCGAATTCACCACAGCCCGTCTTCCAGCAGCTGCAAGGGGCACCGTCGCTGGTGGCCGGGATCTGCTCGTTTAAAAGCCAGAAAGCAGGGGCATCCGGGTACGCGCTGCCGTCACGAAGACCAGACATCGGCATGCCCATCTCGACGAGGAAGATCTTGTTGCCTGCAAATCCGTGGTAGGCTTTGTTGTTGTCTGAGGGGCTGTTGGCCATCTTCACACCAGAGGCGATGTAGAAGCGAGCGTTGTCAGGGATCAAGACATCGTTGAGAGCCTGGGGACTGCTGGCTGGCTTGCCGGTGGTGTCACCATTGGATGGCAAGTAATCAGTGTTGGCGTAGGGAACGGGATATAAGAAAGTGAGGTTGTTGGCTTTGCCAGCGGATGATGAATAGTACGAGACCTGGTTCCATGAGCCGCTGCTGCCAGATGTGCTGCTACCCGAGTATGAAGCTGATGAAGAGGCTGCCGGGGCAGCGGCAGCGGATGAGCTAGGTTGGACGGCCGCAGCGACATTCACGGCGACCGGAGCACTAGCGGCAGGAGCTGCAGCAGCAGGCGCTGCCGGAGCAGGAGTCGCACCACCACTACCAGCACCGCAGTTCCAGGTATCAGGGAAGGTCTGGACTACGCCGTTGATCGTAGCAGTAACCATCTGGCCGCATGCACGCTTTTCCTGCTGATGTTCAGCATCGGCATGCTTCTTGTGGAAGCGTTCATGGATGTGGTGACGGCGCTCCCGGGGGCTGGACTTGGGAGAGCGCTTCTTGGATGTCGCTCCCTGATTGTATACGGCGAACTGCTTCAATTTGAGCGGACCACGGAAAACCGCCGTCAATCCTTGGTCGAGCGGCGCGATCGGTCCCTTGACGGTAGTGCTTTCCATCTTGCATTGTCCCATATCGAAAGCGTATTTGAGGACCGACGAGAAGGTCACGGACCCACTGAAGCTGGAGAAGTCAAAGGAAACGGCGTTGCAGGAGGGCCCATTCTGCTGGCCCATGGCAACGCTGGCGAGCAAGCTCGCGCTGATAGCTGCGATACCCTTCATGTTGGTAGATTGTTTTTCGTCCGATATTCAAGCTTTTAATGGCCGCCTTCCAAAGGAGTGTCTGTTTCGTGTCTGGTTGGAGCTGTTGATGATACGCAGTATCTGGATAGTCGTTGATCGCAGCAGCCTTGCTTTGGCTAGAAGAACAAAGCCTTGCGGTTGCACACAGTCTATCAATGAGAGAAAGTTTTAGGTAGCCTCGTCTTTGTCCTCGACGCGCCACGAGTAAGTGTAGGTTGAAGCGCAACAAAGACACAAAGCGGGCACTTTCAATGAGTGACTAGGGGTAGGGATACAATAATCTTGCTAGATCGCGCGTAGGACAAAGACCGTAGTGAGAGATGTATCAGAAAAAGAGAGAATCGTCCACGCCAGCGGGAAACAGGAGGAAGGGAGTAAAAGGCCAGGGGTTCTTGCCAGAACGCTGGCCGCGGCGAAGGTCATATTGCGTTGGCCTGAATGGAGACCCAGGCACGGCACGCGCTTGAGCACCAACGAGGGACCCTCGGGCCTAATTTTACAACATGATAAATGGTGAGACCAGAGCAGGAGACTTTCGTATGCCTGCCGGAGTGAGGGTTGAAACACGAAGGGGGCGAATCGGAGTCGAATGCAACGTGAAGTTGAGAGAAGCGCCCAGCCAGCGGCAAAACATGGCGGCGGCGGCTGTGCAACGGCGACGTTCGGGGCTGAGACACAGCTGGGGACTCCACTGAACGGCGTTCCACCCGAACGCGAAGCGCTTACGCAAAGCCAAATCTATCTTTATCTTTTGTGTCGACTTCATATACAACAGTATTTCCATGTACAACTGTGGGTTCAGGTTGGGCGCGTCGAATTTTCCAGAATGCGGATTGACACTTGCAGTGCTATAATTCCTCTGTCGCTCGCCCAGCATGAAGCTACAGGAGTCACGAGCTTTCTTCCGCCTTCGTCTCACAATCGACAAGGAATGTTGCGGCGGCTGAGATGATGAGGCACGCGAAACAGCCCAGAGTTGCATTTCTTACCCTCCACGACCATCCCACACATGACCTGGGTCCCCTCCGCGAAAATTGTCCTTGACGTTGCCCTAACTCTATTGAAGCCGATCACGCTGCTGACCGCGATGATAACGATTGCGTTGTGACGTGGTATGGTAGTCGCGTTAAGGGACTTTATCCGCAACGAAGGTATTATAGTCGTGACGTCCTTCGAGCTCGCTTACGAAGACTATCTCCTAGGGCGCCCTTTTCATCAGGCAAGTTTGGATCGACCTAGAATGAACAGATTATCGAGTGTGTCGTATGTTGGAGCTAGTGCATAGCACAGCAGTCCACCTTTCGTGCCAGCCTCGAGCATTGATGTTGACGTGAATATCTGCTGTACTGAGTAAACTGGATAGCTTCCGATGGAGACCGTGGCCGCCTCGGCTGGTTTATCGGCATTTCGATTGATTGCTGGCTCAAGCCTACCGCCTCGGCCATGTCAGTGTCGGCGCTATTCCAGAATCCTCATCCGCTTTCAAGACTGCTGGTATGGGCCAAAAGCAGTTTGAGGTTGGTGAGCAGGTATTTCCCAGCCAGTGTCCAGCTCTCATCGCTGCTTTGTCCTAACCGGATGGAAATGTCTTTGATGGTGTCCTTTTGGATAGGATACATCAGAGCGAAGCTTCTCTGCCCGCTTCCCACAAAGCGCTCGAGCTGAACAACACACTGAAGGAAAGCCACCATGGCTTCATTAAATTTACGGTGTAGTATACCCTTCGCGAGCGGCAGGTCGCCGCTCGAGAACAGATCCAAACTGGTGACCCTGGCCTTCCCGTCATGTTGTGGCTTCTCGATGCGCTCGATCTTGCTTGTGCTGCCCATTGGCTTGATCCGGTAGCCAACAAAGGCGAATCCGAGCTTCTCCGCCACGGTCACTAGCAGCAAAGCTGCAAGACCCCATGCAGCATTGATCTCTGCCCACTCGACGTGGTTCGGCGGGGGGAGACGACCCAGCCTTAGACCATTGATGGTCCCAAATGAACCATCATGTCCTACTGAAAATGTGTCATTGAAAACATTGGTACGTCTCAGCCTTTCCAACTGTGCTTCGTCGTGCTCGTAAGCCGCCGTGAGAGCATCTTTTGTAAGCTGGAGCTGGGACAGCTCTTGATGCAAAGTGTTTCGCGTTCGCCAAAAAGCTTCCTCGTCTTTCTCCAACTCTCGCTCCTCCTCGTCTAGTTCGGCAAGCTCCTTCTCCAGTTCTTCCTTCTCCCTTTCTTTCGATAACAACTCCTGAAACGCTTTTTCCTCGTCTTCCTTTGCAGTCTTGAGTTCTTCCTGGGCCTGCGACAGCTCTTCCGCAGTCGGTGCATGAGCTTTGAGGTCCTTGAGTAGGCTTACATACGCATCGCGCTCTTTCGTAGCAGCTGAGAGCCGACTTTGAAATTGAGAAAGTAGGATTTCGGCGCAGTCGATACAGACAGGTTGATCAATCTCTGAGTTCGCCGAAACTATTTCAAACAAACGATTATGCACATCCAACTTATGGGAAAGTGATTCGTGCGGTATATCCAGTGCAGATGTGGCGGCGTTTCTCACACGCCCATCTTTAGCAGGTGATGAGGTCTGTTGGGCCGGAGCTTGAACTTGCGACTCAGTCAAAACCACGAAGGACATATCAGGTTGTGTCCCAGTGCCCTGGCGTGCTGGTCCAGGCCCGATACCTCGTCGAGCTGTAGGTGTGCCCTGCTGGAACAAGGCCTGACCAGCATTAGCGCGAGCTCGATCGTATAGAGCCTTCCTGTCTGGGGGTATGGACGAAGAGCCAGTGTGTGGAGTCGCCTTCTGGTCGCCTGGTTTCGTTCCACTCAAGAGATCGAAGGCGGCGGAGTTCAAGCTCTGCAGGCTCTCGTCAAGCTTGAGCAGCGTTTTGCAGCGCCGACACGAGAATGCAGCCATATCGAGACGTGAATATATCAAGCAGCGAGTGACAGACCGTTGGAGATAGTTAGAAGTAAGTGGAAGCCGAATACTTTGCAAGGGCGATATCAGATGCACCTGCTGTATGGGAGAGGGCTTGATCTGATGCCGGAATCCAATCAAAAGTCGGCGTATCCTCACACAGCAAGTACATTTGCTGGACGCTCACGATACCAGGAGAGACAGCGCATGATGCCCTTCAGTGAGATTCTCGTGACCTGTTGAGTTGTCCTGCTTTGGTCAATCAACCCAAGTCCGGCTTGCCTGGTCAGCGGATCGCTTAGCGGAGCTCGCGGGCCGGAGTCAGGGCCGAAACGCCTCTTTACGCGGTCTGCGCGTCACCCCGGGCCTCAAGCATTCACAGCTTGACGGCAAGCCCCACGAGATTCTGCGAAGCGTGAACCCGCGAATCGGTGCAACTTAAGCACGTTGGCGACATTCTGCAGAGTTCTTGGCCGCTCAAATATGCAGAAATGGATCTCGCCCCCGACGAGTTCAGTCGCAAACGTCCACTTGTGGCCGACGATGATGACGATAACGATCTTCCTGAATTCATCGCTAAGAAGCAACGAAGCACACGCAGACTCAAATCCGCCTTCGAATCGATCTTCGAGAAATATGGACACGACTTCAGTGGAGTCGGAGACGAAGTCGACCTGGAAACCGGAGAGATTATTGTCGACAACGGGCATTTGGAGGGCATGGCGCAGGAGCTGGACAGCGGGCATACCGGTGTGTCGCGGTCACCGCAAGTCGCACGGCGGAGAGACCGTAGAACGACATGGAGCATGTGGGCGCCCACTGAGAAGAGAAGCCGAGCCGTTGGGTACATGACTCGTGGGCCACCAGATCAAGAGGAAGAGGTAGACGAAACTTCGGATGAAGATGGAGGGAGCGAGCACGAGTTCCAGGAAGAGCTGCTCCAACAAATTCGATATCACAAACAAGGGGTCCAAGATCCTACTTCCAGCGTCAGGCGTTCCGGGAACCGCCATAACGGCGACAGCTCGGAAGAGATCGAGCCATCGCGGTCAACTCGAGAGCTCTCACCCAATCACCGGGGCTGGAAGGATGACGAAATTGAGCGATTGATCGAGCTTCGTCGTCGCGGCCTTTTCTTCTCTGAGATGGAATCGTACTTCGTCGGCAAACAGCAAGCTGCTATTTCGCAAAGGTGGCGACAGCTCGTCAGAGCCAGACCAGAGATTCTCACACCAAAGCCAGGAAAGCCAGGTGATCTCCTTGCTAAAGCCTTAGCAGAAATTGATGCTGGCCGACTCCAAACACATCATACAAGAATGCCAGTCAGACCGTTCAGTAGAAGCGAGGATGAGCTCTTGGTCTTACTGAGAAAGCAGCATTTACAATACATACAGATGGTACCACATTTCATCGGAAGAGACGAATTGACGCTGTGCAGACGATTTCGAATACTATCCACAGATCGGCCTGAGCTGCAAGCTCTGCTCGGTCGGATCTACCAGCGAGCTCAGCCTCTGGCTGAAAGGCCAGGTATTGACGGTGCCGATGAAGCTGCCCTTCCTACAAAAGCACAGGTCTTACCAACACGGTTTTTTGCTACCCATGATCCCTGGACTACTGAAGAGGATTCGCTTGTTCTCACGCTAGCGGCCAAGGGCGTTAAGTTTGATGACATGGCTCCATTTCTTAAGGATCGCAGCGGCTCTACTATCAAAAGTCGATGGTTCAGGCTGAGAAGGGAGGGCAGGGCTGAGTTGCTATTGAATCAGAGCAATAACACTGGGCAAGAGGACAATAGGCGCAAGTCTGCCCCAGGACACATTCAGTCCGCGCCACCAGATGACAGTTTACTTTCAATGGTGCCTCAGGATGACAAGTCAGATGGTAACTATAGACCTTCACGATATCTTAGACGCGATGACACAGCCCCTGGACAAGCGTCACGAAGCCGCAGAAGATCCTCGCGTTTACAACGAGCGGACAATAGTCCAGCTACATTTGGGAAAGAAGGTCAGATTTGCGGGACCGAAGTTCCTGGTGATAACACTGAGATGCCAGACTATGGCTCCGAACCTGAAACGTATCCAAGTCGAGCTTCAGCCGATCGAGAAGAAGCCGCTGTTGACGAGAATATGATGACATTTGACGAGGAAGATCTTAATGTTTCCGAGATGACGAAGGACGCCAGATCGGACGAGATGACTGCAGATACAACAAATTCAATGGCCCCTAAGGTACCCCGAGGGAGACCTCGCATGCCCAAGTCGAATCCAGTCAACGGTTCACAACTCGACTCCCAGAGCTTAGCCCAGACGGCGAAGCCAAAGCGAGGCCCCGGTAGGCCGAGAAGGCAAATTTTACCCACTCCTGGTACTACTCAAGCCAACAATGGCCATGCTGATGTTCGATTGTTGCACGGCACTGGCATCAAAATACAGCCATCACAACGAGATGATGCATCAAGGCTTTCAGGACCCAATCCAGAGGGCGAGCAGACACCTGCGATCGCGCCAGCTTCGCAAGGTAAACCGCCAGCGGCACGGCGCAGCCGTTCTCGCCCCGATACATTGCAACGATCAGCCCCTATCGGCACCAAAGCGGGTCTCCCGGAACATGATATTGACATACAGGTACCTCAGTCAAGATCAGACCTAGACACATCAGGATTGCCCAGTCTGCCGTCTACCACAGGCTCTCCTGCGAGTCGTTTTGCGTGCGCTGTGATGGACACCGACCACGAAACCTCACTGTCAGCAATGCCAAGTAGTAGCGAAAACGCTACCCATCGGGCTCGACCCAACAGGTCCGGGATTGGCTTTGGAGGCCTAGTCCAGAAATCGCGGGCTACCCCTGTACTGAGAACGCCGTCTCGACCCAGGCACAGAGGTAGTCGACTTGCCGGTAGTAAAAGCTCACACAGCGCACTAGACCAGCGATTGCAGCACCTGATGGACAACTCATCACCTCGGCGTCCTGTTTCATCAAGCAGAAGTACCAGTAGTTCAAGATCGGCTCTGCTGAGCCAGCGTAAGGCGCTAGCAACGAAAATACGCACCGACGAAGCCGATGTCGAACTTGACATTGAGCAGCAAGGCAACATTGAAGAGCCCGAAGTGAGGACACGTGAGAACACGAAAACTGATAAGCCAGCCTTCCTTTCCGGCGGGCACGAGTTTCCTCACAACGACAAGTTCAACGATAGTCCCCCTTTAAGAGATGATGGCTTTATGTTCACCAAAAACAAAGCCAACCGACCTTCTGACAGGACATCACGAGATGAAGACAGGGTGCCAGGCAAAGCCAGAGTATTCAATACTGCACAGCGAGGTGTCTCCTCTGTCGGTAAAAATGAGCAATTGAAGCCGCTGGATAATAGCCCAACGAAGAGTAGTGCGCCAGCTTCATCCAGCCACAGCCATTCACGCTCGTCGGATGAGATTTCCACTCACAACATTCGAGAACCAGATACAATGTCGACTAAAGAGACACTGAAACCCCGCCGTGTTTTAACCAAAAAGCCGGCCGCGCCACGACAGTCCTTGCCTTCCAATTTATCACGCCATGGTCAGAGCAAGCAAAAGCCTTCATCTACCACACCACGCTCAAGCTCAGGAGCTCTCACATCGTCAAATAGGATGCGTACCAAGATACCTCTGCAACAACACTTCCGGCGGTCGGGCTTCAATGCTGACGACAGTAGCGAGGACGAACTCTGTACACCTGGTTGGCAACCTGTACAGTCTCTGGCCATGACATGATTGCATAGCTGTGATTTCAGGTCCCATTGCCCTCACCGGTCAGTGGAGCCTTTGGGATTGTTTCAGAGCCCTCACCAATATCTCCAGCCTGCGCCCAAAATTTGGAAAGGTGCCGGTTGCCAGAATCGCACAGGATTGTCACAATTCGATGTCCAGGGCCAAGATCAGTCGCGAGTTTGACCGCTGCAGCGCAGTTCACCGCACTGCTACTGCCAACAAAGATGCCATCATTCTTTACTAGATCCCTGGCCATCTGCATCGCTTCGTCGTCAGAAACACGATACGCATCATCAATCAGTTCTCGGCCTGCGTCAAAGTTCTGTGTCACTCGGTTGATACCTATTCCCTCGACGATTGTATCGACTTGTTGTCTGCGCCTGGTGCCTTCTCGCTCCTTGGTATCGAACATGACCCCGTATTTGATACGGTTGTAAAGTCCACTACCCTGCGGGTCTGCAAGCACTATTTGCACATGGGAAAGCTTTGTTCTCAGAAACTTGGCAACACCAGATATGGTGCCACCAGTGCCAGCGCCAGTTATGAAGGCGTCGAGCTTGCCACCGCACTGCTCAAAGATCTCTGGGCCCGTGGTTTCAAAATGTGCCTGCCAGTTGGCTTGCGTTTCGAATTGATCCACAAAATAGCCGCGTCCTGGCTGTCGCGGATCCGATGTGTGCTTTGCTGCTCGAGACCTGGCAAGGTTGACGAAGTGGTTGGGGTCGATAATGGGCGCTGGAGGAACTCTTTCGACATTTGCCCCTAGTTTTAACAAGAGGTCGTATTTAGCTGTTGCCTGATCTTTGGGCATAAAAATATGAACTGGGTAGCCGCGGGCTCGTCCGATTGCTGCTAGCGAAATTCCTGTAGATCCAACAGTTCCTTCGTAGATGGCATCCCCGGAGTGCGGTATCAACGATCCCTGTTCCTCTGCTTTTCGGATAAGGGCTAGAGCGACCCGATCTTTAGGGCTATTCCCGGCTCCATTCAGAAGCTGAGAAAATAGATCAGAAAGTGCCTCGCCGTTTTGCAGACTGACTCACCTCGCATTTAGCCAAGATCTCGCAGCCTGTCTTTTTAGACAATGACTTGATCCTAATCAAAGAAGTATTACCAACCGCACCATCGATGCCATCCCTGATTTCATATCGAAGGATGGGTTGATTTGTGTTCACGCTCGCATCTCCTAAGGACGCTTCAGGGTCTAGTTGCCTTGAGCTCGACAGCCCTTGCAGAGCCTGTCGACGACTGCGGAAACGCCTTTCAAGATCCAGGTAAAAATCTTTCAGGCCCAGAGTTAACAACACACCGGCCACGAAAGCTATCGTCGAAAACAATCGCGTGTTGGACCCGCCCGCATCCGACAACATCACCTCCACAAGTCCACAGTTGATCTGACCAAGGTGTGAGGGGATTTATGGCTGCTAGAAATACCTTGTGACGACCTGAAATCCTGATACGGGCTAGCGCGCTTCGCTGGGGTTACTGAATCTGACCCACTTCCCCGGCTTTTCCATTTCACATTTGCACACTACCGATGAACCATAGCCCGAATCACCCGACCTCACGCGACGACGCTGGCTGCTCATTTGTTATGCTAAGGCAGGGCTACAGGTCACACGGCTTGTCGTCGACAGGCTCACGGGCGATTTTGCTCAGAAACACACATCCCTGGGCCTGCTCTTTTGTCGTGTCTGTTCTGCAACATGCATGCTTTGACAGTATTACCCCTCACATTGTGATACATCTAGTTCTCTGAATCATTCAAGAGTCCTGCTGTCATATCATACCACTGAGCCCTTCTGACTCACGTGCTCGTGCCGGAGCAGATCCAAGTCCATTTTGTGCAACATGAGAGCGGCGGTCGGGTCTCGTGTCCACCACCAGTTCTTAGCTTCTAAGGCTTCTGTTGTTCAAAAGCATGTCATCTCGGTGCGCATGACCGGCAGCTAGGCGATCCACCTTCTACCCGACGTTACCGCCCGGTTTATGGACAAGACAGAAAGATGAGCTGACTTATATTCTCTGATGGGAACCACATTCCCGGGCTTCAGAAATAGTAGGTTCCAGATTCGATGCAGCGTATCCGCGTCTGCACAGAACTCCAAAGACACAGAAAAAGGACATTACAACATAAGAAATGATGAGAATCACGTTCCTGACTCTGGCTCTCTCGCTAGGAACGTTCGGCTTGCCGAGTCCTTCTGATGGAGATCTTATGCGAAGAGCCGGTGTTTCGTGGGCCGACGCTTACACAAAAGCCAGAGCTGCGCTAGTGAAGCTGAACAATACTGACAAGGCCAATATAGTCACCGGTATCGGTTGGGAGAAGGGACCATGTGTGGGTAATACGGGCGCTGTGGCGAGTATTGGATATCCAGAGCTTTGTCTTCAGGACAGCCCTCTTGGGTAGGTTCTCCCGAAAACAAACATTAATCGCAGTCTGATTGGAAGCAGTGTACGGTTTGTGCAAAACGTGACCGCATTCCCTGCCGGTGTCCAGGCGGCCTCGACATGGGACAGATCTCTAATTTACTCCCGTGGTAATGCTCTGGGCGCGGAGGCCAAGGGGGTTGGCGTTCATGTCCAGCTGGGCCCTGTCGCGGGGCCACTCGGCAAGATTCCTTATGGAGGTCGAAACTGGGAAGGGTTTTCACCAGACCCTTACCTTACCGGAGTTGCAATGGCCCAAACGATCCAGGGGATGCAAGATGCCGGTGTTCAGGCGTGCGCCAAACATTTCATTGGCAACGAACAGGAGAAGAATCGCGAGACGATGAGTGCCAATATCGACGATCGAACGGCGCATGAGCTGTATTTCTGGCCCTTCGCCGATGCCGTTAAAGCCGGAGTCGCCTCAGTGATGTGTTCTTACAATCGGGTCAACACAACGTGGGCATGCGAGAACAGCCATACAATTAATGGCGTTCTCAAGGACGAGCTCGATTTCCAAGGCTATGTGATGAGTGACTGGAATGCACAACATACCACCAACGGCGCAGCAAATGCAGGCATGGACATGTCAATGCCGGGAACGGATTTCAGTGGTAACAACATGCTTTGGGGACAGAAACTTTTGAACGCTATCAATAACGGGTCAGTTTCCCAGTCCAGACTTGACGATATGGTTGTTCGTATCCTTGCTGCATGGTATCTTCTTGGTCAAGATTCCGGCTATCCCCCCGTTACATGGTCGACAACTGGAGGTGGGACTGGGGCCCCAAATGTAGGAGCTGACCATTACAAGGTGGTGCGGCAGATCGCTCGAGACGGAATCGTCCTTCTGAAGAACAATAACAAGACCTTGCCATTAAGAAAACCAACAAGCATTGCTTTAATTGGTCAAGACGCCATTACCAACCCGTCTGGTCCGAACTCATGCAAAGACCGAGTCTGTGATACTGGCACCCTCGCCATGGGCTGGGGTAGCGGAACTGCCGAATTCCCATACCTGGTCAGTCCAGCGGATGCAATAAAGGCCCAAGCTGCAAGTGATGGAACGACGATCGTCTCCTCGACCACAGATGATACGACCGCTGTTGCATCTGCTGCGGCACAAGCTGCCACTGCGATCGTATTCATCAATGCAGACAGTGGTGAAGGCTACATCACAGTCGAAGGTGTCGCTGGTGACAGAAGCCATCTCAACCCTTGGCATAATAAGTGAGTACAGGACCCACGTTATTGATCTGGAACAGAGCACTGATGGCTTCGTAGCAATGCCTTGGTAAAAGCTGTGGCGAACGTGAACAAGACTACGATAGTCGTGATCCACAGCGTTGGGCCGATCATACTTGAAACTATTCTTGCTCTCCCAAATGTACAGGCAGTTGTCTGGGCTGGTATTCCAGGGCAGGAGTCTGGAAACGGACTTGTTGACATATTGTACGGTTCCAGCTCACCAAGCGGCAAGCTTCCCTTCACCATAGCCAAGCAAGAAAGTGACTATGGTACATCTATTGTCAGTGGGGTCGACAGTTATACCGAAGGCCTTTATATCGACTATCGTCATTTCGACCAAGCCAACATCACACCTCGCTTTGAGTTTGGCTACGGTCTGTGTAAGTACTATGAGTCCCGCACCTTGTGGGATCAACTGCTAACTGCTTCCTTCGCAGCATACACCACCTTCAGCTATTCCTCCCTGACAACCGCATACAGCGACAAATCGGCCGGGGTTACGACAAAGGCGCCTGGCGGCGTGTCTGGTCTCTACGATACCGTTGCAGCGGTCACGGCGAAGATCACGAACAATGGTACTGTATCCGGCGCCGAGGTCGCTCAGCTGTACATCGGACTTCCCCCGTCGGCCCCCGCTTCGCCACCAAAACAGCTAAGGGGCTTTCAGAAGGTGACGCTGGCACCGGGCGCAACGAGCACCGTCAGCTTTCCAATCAGAAGAAAGGATCTGAGCTATTGGGACGTAAAGTCGCAGTCCTGGAAGACGCCGACAGGAACCTTCAACGTTTGGGTCGGAGCGAGTTCTAGGGATTTGAGGTTGAGTGGGTCCATGTAAGAGTCTCTCTGGTCATGCAAGGTATAGGTTGAGGATCGAAAGTAGTCGACACGCTCGCTAGACACGGCGCTTATCTCCACGTTCACTTGTGCGTATTGGAGGGGCCTATGGCTGAACCTGGCATGGTACTAGTGACGTTCCGTCAATGTTTTGCATCACCAATTCGTTGAAAGATGTCACGGCTGATAGCATCATGCGCCGCCACTCTGAAGCGGCCTGAAAGACATGTCAACATAAAATGCAAACTGACTAGCCATAAGCTAAGATTATGTACGAATGATAGCCAACAATACTACTGTTGATCAGGTCGTGTATCGTTGGCGAAAGTGCCTCGACTTAAGTTTGAAGCTGCGGTGAGCCGCAAGCGTCGATCATTCGCTGGCTTAGCGGTCGTATGGAGCTCCATGCTACCGCGAACTCAGGATCTCCCAAGTGCGACTGAGCCAGCTCCTTTGAGCTTTGCGCTTCGCGCTTCTTACCAAGCGGCCATGGATTCTCCTGCTGTATCGAGAGCTCTGCGACGCCTATTCTCTCACGAGGTCTGCTCACGACAACGATTCGGCGGTGTCCCCCGAACGCCATCGATTCCTCGTATTCAACAATGGTCCCGCAATCAGTCAAGCACCGTCAAGCCCCAGCGAAAGGAAGGCTCGACGCCGGATAGCACATGGGAAACTCGAAATGACTTCGCAACACCGGACAAGTTGGCCGAGTTCGAGAAATATCCCTGGCTCACAGCGAATGATATGAGAGATCGGACGCAACGGCCGCGGCGCGTACGGATGCTGATGAGAGACTTTATCGAGGGTATGAGGAGAATGAGAATGAGATTATCGTAGGCGAAGGCTAACGTTGTGCCAGACAGTCTTTACAACCCACACTATGGTTACTTCTCCAAACAGGCGGTCATCTTTACACCTGGCAAGCCCTTCGAGTTCAACGAAATGAAGGACGAGCAAGCCTTTCATCAAGAGCTGGGGCGAAGATATACGGCATTCGAGGACAAGCTTGACGAGCATAATCAGAATGATACGCGGCAATTATGGCATACCCCAACCGAACTCTTTAAGCCCTTCTTTGGAGAGTCAATTGCGCGGTACATGGTGGAAAACTACAGCTTGACCCAGTACCCCTACCACGACCTCATTATCTATGAAATGGGCGCAGGAAACGGCACCTTGATGTTGAACGTCTTGGATCACATTCGAGACTGGTACCCCGAGGTGTACGAACGGACGAAATTCCGGATCATTGAAATCTCCAAGCAGCTGGCTACTTTACAAAACTCGAACCTACTCAGGACAGCAGCATCGAGAGGGCACTTGGACCATGTTGAAATCATCAATCAGTCTGTCTTTGACTGGAAGACCTATGTGCCAGAGCCATGTTGGTTTCTGGCGATGGAGGTCTTCGACAATTTCGCCCACGACGCAATACGATACAACCCTCTGACCGAACAGCCCTTGCAGGGATCTGTCATGATCGACAACGAAGGCGATTTCTACGAATTTTACCTGCCAGAGCTTGACCCAGTCGCTGCTCGCTACCTCAAAGTACGAAAAGCAGCCTGTGAGCAAACATTCAGCCATCCGTTGCAGCAGCCTGCATGGTGGAGACAGCTTCGGTATCGAATGCCGATGGCGCCAAACCTCACGTTACCGGAGTACATACCTACACGACTGATGCAGTTTTTCGATATCCTGACAAAGTATTTCCCATTGCATCGCCTTCTCACCAGCGACTTCCGCGCCTTGCCTGACGCGATTCCGGGATACAATGCACCAGTCGTGCAGACCAGATACCAGCGACGGACGATCCCAGTTAGCACGCCCCTAGTGCAGCAGGGTTATTTCGATATCCTTTTCCCGACCGACTTCAATGTGATGGAAGACATGTACAGGGCAATCACGGGGAAGCTGACGAGAACCTCGAGTCAGGCGGAGTTTCTCAAACATTGGGCATACATCGAGGACACGCAAACCAGGAATGGAGAGAACCCCATGTTGAGTTGGTACCAGAACGCCAGTGTTATGGCTACGGTTTAAGATGCAGCTGCTCTGTTAAGCCGGGGATGTACTTGGTCACCAGGTTCTACAATGCCCTGGCATAACTGCCTAGAATGAAACAGTGGCTGCTAATGCATAAATTCTTTCCCCACGCAATAAGCCATGATTTGTGATCGCTATACTAGTTGTAGAGGACCCAGGAATGGTGCATGTGTCCGGCAAGTCCAAAACTTTATCTACGCTATGGATACGGCCGTCGGTTGAGCCGCTGGTGCTGCGCGGTAGATGCATATGAGCTTGCAGCCGAGGCTACCGAGGCACCGATTCGTTTGTACCAGGGGCGGTCGCCTCTCGGAGATCAACTGCCTCTGTGCTTCCATTCCACTGCCAGAAGTGGTCAACTCTACATACACCCCATCGCTTCGTCCCTTGTGCAGTGTTCGATGATATACGAGCCCTGTCCGAGTATTTCGACGAGGTAAAACCCAGTTTGTTGGCCTGGCAGGACGACCCGAACATCAACATCCGCTTAATCAGACAGAGCCTCGGCGCTCCCCGCCTGCGTCACTACAACCCTGAAAAGAAAGAGTCCAAGACTTCACCTACTGTCTTTCGCCATTTCGTTCCTCGACGCCTCCACTATTTTACCATCCCTTGACTACGCGTCGCATCATCTTAAGCGACCGTCAACTTGCGCGCGAACCAGAGACGCCGTCACGACGAGTGGTTAGGGATCATTTGTGCGAATTGCGCCCAGGCGGCGTTGCCGGCCGCCCGACTCTCGTTCTAGACAGCTTTCAACCACTTTCGGCCCTCTTTGCCATCTAAGCACGATCGCAATGACTTCTCCACCGAAGCCATGGGAGCAAGGAGGCTCAGGAACGGGCGCGACAACCGGATCGGCAGCGACAGCGTCAGCTTCGGCTGCCCCAGCGCTACCAGCTAAGCCGACAGGACTATCGTCTGTTGTCAACCAGAACGCGTCCGCATACTCGCCATATGGCTCTTCGGCATACGGCGGATATGGGACGATGGGAGGAATGGGTGGTATGGGTGGAATGGGAGGCTATGGCTCATATTCCTCGCCTTACAGCAGGTTTGGCGGAATGGGTGGATACGGCTCCATGTATGGTGGCATGGGAGGCTATGGTGGGATGGGTGGAATGGGTGGCATGGGTCCGTATGGTCGTGATCCAAACGGCTTGACGAACACGTTCAACCAGAGCACCGCTGCGACTTTCCAGATCATTGAAGGCATTGTCTCGGCATTTGGTGGGTTTGCGCAGATGCTGGAAAGCACGTATATGGCGACGCATTCAAGCTTTTTCGGTTAGTTTGGTGTTTGTCATCTGAGTGTGAACAGACAGCTAATGGATACAGCAATGATCTCCGTCGCCGAACAGTTCAGCAGTCTGCGCGATACTTTAGGGTCGGTCCTGGGAATATTCACACTAATGCGATGGATACGAACATTGCTGGCGAAGATCACTGGCAGACCACCACCAGCTGATGCTACAGCATTGACACCAGCGGCCTTTGCGCAATTCAATGGCGGCGGACAGCCAGCGACGCTTCCTGACGGTACCCCGGCGCCAACCCGTCCCTCGAAGAAGCCTCTGCTTTTCTTCGCCTTGGCAGCATTCGGTCTGCCATACATCATGAACAAGATGATCAGAGCTCTCGCAAACAGTCAGGAGGAGCGTGCTAAAGAGCAAGGAATGGTCATCGGACCTGACGGACAATGGCGACCAGCCGAACCGACCGACCCGAGCAAGCTCGAGTTCTGCAGACTCATGTACGACTATACCCCGGAAGCGGCTGCTCATGGCGGGCCTATTCAACAGGGAATTGACCTGGAGGTCAAGAAGGGTGACTTTGTCGCTGTCCTTTCAAAACTTGATCCCATGGGTCAGCCCAGCGAGTGGTGGAAGTGTCGAACCAGAGACGGCCGCATGGGCTACCTCCCCTCACCATATCTCGAAGTCATCAAGCGGGCTGGCGAAGAGCGCAAGATGATCACCCAGAAGGAGGAAGGTATGGGAGGCCCATTCCCAGGCAGAACCCAGACCATGCAGTCAACGGGCCGAGCTCAGACCATGACCTCGCTCAGCAGCGATGGTACCAAGGTCCCTGCGAAGGGTCCTGAGATCAACTCGAAACCCGGAGACATATCAGCCGAGAGCTTTCAGAAGAGCCAGTTCTACTCTTAGGCAGAGTTGCAACTGAGAGCTCGTACTGTGTAACTACTATTGTCTGTTAGCGTCGGCGTTTGGGGGAGTTGGTCGAGTTGGAATGAAAGGACAAAAAACTTCAACTTCTTGGGCACATAGCGTGGATCACTAGACGCAGTACATTGTTGGGAAAGTTTATCAATCATTATTTGTCCAATATCTTGCAAGCGTAGCAGTAAGTGAGCCTTCGCCGTCTGTGTCACATGAGCTGTGCTTGGCATCTCGCCGGACTGCTGACGTTGGCGGCACATCCGCCGTTCCTGTGCTTGCGGTCCCATGGCTGCAGCCGAGTCACGAACATCAGCAAAGGCGCTGGTCATGCACACATGGACAGGGCAGACTGCCTAGCAACGTCAGAGCCAGCGAGTATCATTCACGTATAAGCCCGCCACTACGTATCCATCCCCTTTCCGACGTGTTCCGCAACCATCCTCACGCCCCTCATGCACAATACAGTCTGTTGATCGTCCCTCCCGAATCATGGCCGTCCACAACGCTCTACACCCGCAAGCAATACCTTTTAGCTGGACGAGATGGCCGGAAAGAGGGCCGACGGCAGAATCGACTGCCAGCTCTGCACCAGAACGGTCAACAGCCAGACGCCGTTCTGTTGCACGAGTTGCGCCAGGAACATGTTATACGATGCTCGGTTGAAGCAAGCACAGATGTTACTGCGCAAAGAATCGCTAGCGAGAGAAGTCGAAAGAGCATTCAAAGATGGTGAAACACTCTACTCGCAGAAGAAGGCCGATGCTGTCGCAACACCAGCCGTAAGAATCGCCTATGATCAGGCGCGAGCTGAACGCGCCGAGGTGAAGCTGAAAATCAGAGCTACCGAGCAACACGTACAGGCTCTGAAAGACGAGTTGGCGGCGGCTAGAGTTGAGATGGCTGCGCGAAAGGCTAGGCTGTTGAAAAGGAGGCAGATACTCGAGGCTGGCAAGTCCGAGATGGCAAGGCAGGATCTCAGGCGGGAGCCGATACAGCAATCGATCACCAAGACTGAGAGGAGGGAAACGAACCTGCACGAGAAGACTATACACGCCCGAGGGTACGTCTGCCAACAAGCAGCCAAGCTTTACAACCTCCAGCGGAAGAAACGCAAGAAGGGGAACGAAGAAAAGGATGTGTTCTACATTTTGGGCCTGCCTGCAGTCGATCTACAAGAGCTGTTCAACGCTAAGGTGGAACCCCTGAACGCCTCGTTGGTCAATATTGCCTTCCTCCTCAATCAGACGGCCGCGTACCTTTCCGTACGTCTTCCTGCTGAGATATTCCTTCCCTGCGCTGAGCATGCAGAGCCGAGGATACTAGCTCCTCATTCATCACACCGGCAGCCCGCGTTGCCTCCGAGACAGCTCATCTCTAGTTCGGGACACTCTCTTGGAGACCCACCGGCTCAGACATGGGCACCGAGTCGGCCTCGTTCTCTGCACCTCGATCAACCACTTTCACGCCTGTTCGCAGAGGACAACGTCGCTTATGAGTCATTCGTCGAGGCAGTCTCGCTGCTAGCATACAACGTCGCATGGCTGTTGAAGTCTCAGGGTATGGATATTTGCCAGGCGTCTTCAGAAGAAGCCTACTACGTTGGACGCAATCTATGGTTACTGCTGTCAGACGAGTCTGAGGCTCGCACTCGAATACTGAAATACGTTCTCGGCGAAGACTGGCAGGCACAAGCAAGCGACGTTAAGCTTGGTGCTTTCTCCCACGGAACGCATCGAAACTTTGCAGCTGGTGTCGAAGGTGATCAGACCGGCTTCAAGACCTGGAGATTTGCAAATGCGAATCAACTGATCAAGAAAGTCAAAGACGTGCTGTTGGAGCGACGCATGGGCGCTGAATGGGAAGTTCTCGAAGAGGAGGCTTGGGGCCCTACAGATGATGTCGCTGGAAAAGCGGCTTCCGAAAGTGCACGACAGACCGACACTGATAATGAAAAGCCAACGTCGGATAGGAATAGTAAGGGTTGGATGCGGATTAGGAGCCGAAATGGTGAAGGCCCATCAGCTTGAAAGCAGAATTACCAGACATGAAGCTGCGTGGTGGAGAGAGGACATTTGAGAGCAGAACTGCCCTCAAAGGCCAGAGTTGAATTGGTTAGATATGATACCCGGTCGCGATAATGCGATCACAAATTAAACAAGTGTAGAAGAAGCCAAGAGGACTTGTAGCAAACCACAAATGAAGACCATTCACGAAAGTGCAGCTGGTGGGCAAATAGATCTCTTTCCTCCGGTGGCGCGCGCCGCAAGCAAGCACCGCTGGGCCAGATCAACGTCACGCTCCTCAGACGAGACTGTCGCTTTGAACACGTGAGAGGCCTGTCTTCTCCACTCAGTTGACCGGAATCTTGACCCTCTTACATTGTAGACTTCTTGCGATCACGATGTCAGATTTGCAGAAATCGTTCGCCAAAGCCAAGCTCGCAAACCTTCCGTTCAATCCACCCACATCATTAGACTCTTTGGGCCAAGAAATGGGCTACTTCGACGAGGCAGAGGAAGAGGATGATTCTCTTCAACCTTTGCCGTCACCATCTTTTGGTTTCCCAGAGGACGATTCATCTTCTGCGAGCTCGGCATCGTCCACGGGTACGATAGTGCCCAGTCCAGGTAGAAAGCTGTTCGCTCGAGGCAAAGGGTGCGTTATTGCTTCACTTGTTTGTAGTGCGTTGACATACCACACGCGTAATGTCGATAGCCGGCATGTATGTTCAGCATATCGACTCATCGTATAATGCCTCTTGTTCTCATTAATTACATGCGAATCTTTGACATGACAATTTAATTAACTCCTGTTCTAGTCCGAACGGCTCAAACTCCCCACATACACCATCACCGTGGACCGACTTCTTTTCTCAAGAGCTCACGATTACGCCCGCCTTTGTTCCAGCAATATCTCACCATGTCTACCTCACACCCCCAACATCCAAGTCCGCACCGATATTCATAATGCACCATGGCGCTGGATCCTCCGGCCTCTCTTTCGCGGCCGTGGCGGCCGAAATCCGCAAGATCGCCCCAGAAGCCGGACTCCTCGCTTTTGACGCCCGTGGCCACGGTCAGACTACAATGGAGAGATCGGCACCGTTTAGCGCACACAAGGACGGTACCTTGGATCTCAGCCTCGATGCTCTTTGTGGAGACTTTGAGAGGCTTGTCCACGAGGTGCAGTGCAGAATGGGCTGGTCAGAGGACATGGGCGTCATACTTGTGGGACACAGTCTTGGGGGCGCGGTGGTAGCTACGGTGGCGAAGGAGGGAAGGCTAAAGGCGAAGATGCTGGGCTTCGCGGTACTAGATGTGGTTGAGGGAAGTGCGATGGACGCGTTGCAGAGTATGCAGGCTTACTTGTCAACGAGACCGAAAGCTTTCCAGAGCATTGAGCAGGGAAACGAGTGGCACCTGCGGTCGAGGTCCATCCGTAACAATGTTTCAGCACGGGTTTCCGTGCCTCCACTGTTACGACGAGAAAGCCCCCCGCCCACCTTCTCACATGGGCAGACACACCCACCGTCAGGTGCCGGTCAGAGCACCGCCCCTTCCCGATGGACCTGGGTTACAGACTTGGCCGCGACTCACCCTTTCTGGGAAAACTGGTTCGTCGGTCTATCGAACAAGTTCCTCACGGCAAAGGGAGGCAAGCTTTTGATACTAGCAGGCACAGATCGCCTGGACAAGGATCTGATGATTGGTCAAATGCAAGGGAAGTTTGCTCTGCAGATCTTCCCTGAGACCGGACATTTCGTACACGAAGATGCGCCTGAGAAGACGGCAATGGTCTTGGTCGACTTTTGGAAACGCAATGATGGGAGACGGCTGGTCTTGCCGCCGAAGGTGAGCGAGCTTCTAGCCGAAGGGAAATCAGTCTGAGCCAGAAAGCAGCAAAGCTGCCACGACCGTAATTTGATGCCAGTGTCAGTGAAGGTCCTCAATATTCAGGTTGCAACAGAAGAGCTTGGCTTCCCGTCACGTTCCGAAAGCACTTTGACATTTGGATCCCTTAAACCCCGAAGTCGTGGAGGAAGTCACCTTGGGAAGCGGCCTTCGAAGCCTGCCTGATACCGCTCAAGCCTGCCGATTCAGTTTCGTTGCCCTGGCTCTTGCTTCCGCTCCAAGAAAGTCGCACACCACAAATAGCCATCGAATCTCAGCTTCTCCATTGGTTTACGCATATATCAATACACGAGGACAGTCAGAAATCATGGATAACAGGCACTGGCTCGACCAGATACTGGACGGCCTCTCGGTCGACCAGCTACAAGACGACTTCTTAGTTGACCAAGCTCAAGCACCCAGCGGTGGGCATCAAGCGCGTGATGATTGGAACCAAGCGCCCGCGTCCTATAGTAGGACTCAGTTGCCCTCTGCTCAGCGTCAGTCGTCCTGTGTGCCGCCTCAAGCGTTTCGCAATCCATCTCAGGCGTACCCTCAGCCAGTGGCCGGAACTTCGAAGCAAACCCAAGTCTTAACTTGGGCTCCAATTCAAACTCAGCAAACACTGAATACTGGCCCAAGGAGAGCATCACCTGAGCGCGGCGTTTTTCGGAATCTACAGAGCTTCTCGATGGCTGACGTGGATAAAGGAATGATCAACCTCACGCGAGGCATCGATGATTTGGACTCGCCATTCCTCAACTCCGCACCGAACAACAAAAAGCATCCTACACGAAAAAACGAAATCTTGAAGTATAAAATTTATCACCGAAAAACAGCGGATGCCCTCTCGCCGAAAGACAAGCATTGGCTAAACATTTTGGAGGCCTTGAAAGCCGGCGAACACCCAGCCGAACCTGAAATCGGAGACGCACCCGGACAGCCAGTAGTCATCGACGACCAGGATTCGGATCCTGACACAGACGCTGTCGGAGACGAAGACCCAGACTTCCAGCGTCTAGATCCTACCACGCAACGCTGCAAGGATGGCAGACCTTATCCGCCCATAAGCACCCACGAACTGGACTACATCTACCCGGCTTGCGACCTTTTCATCGTCGTTCTCGATGGGCCAATCAAGACTGTTTGGAACCTGTACAGGCTCGCATACATGCCATATATTCCCAAGCCATTGATGAGGTCGAACCGGGGGTTCTACTACGCTGTTATGAATGGCCGCATGAAAGAGCTCATCGAGAAGAATCTGCAGGGCAGCGTGTACGAGCCGACATTTTATCAGCTTAAAGGATGGATGAGAAATTCACAGGGGGAATATCTGCTCCAGAGTGAACTAAAGGCATCGTAGGAGTAACGGGAGAAAATACGGGGATCTGGTGCAAGGCGGGCTGGCACAGATCCTACGAAGACTCGTGATAGCCAACTTGCCTGGGTGGCTCCGTCGATGGCATTAGATGTGTTCAGAAGGCTACCGATATAAGTAGCTAAAGGCAAAGCCCTACTACTACTAGTCACTCATGTATCCGTAGAACGACCCACAAAAGTGTCATTCGGAGATGGTAGGCAAGTACGTGCGCCGCGCGTTCTGTCAGTCCGCCTTGGGCGTCGGATGAGGACAGCCGTTGGGACGCATAGCTGGCCCAAGCATCGAACTTGACGACCGGCAATGAAGGGTCAAATTGCTTCAGTATAGCATGCCATAAGTACGAAAGCAAGTAGTGTTCAATTCGCATCATCCTGTGCAGTTTTTTTTTTGTTTTTTTTTTGCATATCGTGCGGCCACTATCCATTCGTATTATGATTATTAGATACTTGAGACTCTAAGACTCCTTATCTCCATTACGCCGCAGATTCGCAAGCTTGCTTCTCGAGGCAATCAAGCCTGACCCGCGGACAAACCAGTGGGCTTGTTGCTCTGCGAGTCAAACTCTCCCTTGTGAGTAATGCCACTTCCACTTCCGCCGTCAGTGCGCTCGTTGTCGGAAGTGTAATACGCGTCACCGCCGTCGGTGGCATAGTCATCGATATTGCAGGTAGTGGCGCCGAAGATGGGCCTGATGATCTGATCCTTCAGGGCGTTGACGGCCTGCGCCACCACCTCGACCTCGTCGGGTGCGGCGCCCGCGAGCAAACTGGCGGCGAGGCATCCGACCTCTGCGGGAGCTCGGGGGATGCTGATGTTGAGCGGAACATATCTGCCCTCGTAGTTGCGGCCGGGGATCTGCACCTTGAAGAGGAAGAGGTCGGCAATGTCGCCGAGGAGATCGGCCAGAGAGTACGAGTGCGGGATGCGGTACCAGCCTTCGGGGAACGTCTCGTTGAGGTAGAAAGGAGCAATGTTCTTGTAGTCGGGCGTGTTTGGCTCGGTGCCGTTGGCGAGAGGACGAGACAAGAGAGCTCGGGTGGCGTACACTACTGCAAAGTTTCCGCCAAAGGCAAACTCGGGGTTGGTGGCTCGGGATGCGTCGACCTGGTCCGCGGCATTGTGCTTCATGGCTTCGATGTTGAAGAGTCCACCGCCGTAGGTGTTTGCGTCGTCGACGAGCTTGTTCCAGCGGGAGATGTTGAAGGAATGGTTGTCGCCAAAGTAGCGATCGCCCCGAGAGATGGACGCGTCAATCTCGAAGAGCCCGTGACGGTCGATGCCATAGACGGGCGAGCCGAGAGTCTCGGGCACTCGAGAGTCGCGGCCTCCGATTGTGTACTTGCCGGTGACAATGTCACCGCCGGCGAGCAAGCCTAGGGCACTGAGGAAGACTGAAATGTCGAAAGACATGGAGTAGGCAGTCTGGAGAGCATTGGCCGCCTCAGCGAACGAGGTGACACCTGTCCTGGACAAGTAGCCATGGTTGGCCTAGGTGTTCAAGGTCGGGCAGTCGCCACGAACATCCGTCGGACCTGGTGGCTGATATTGATGGTCTGGGTCCTGGAAGAAGTCAGCACACGAGCGAGGGATGGTGAACTTGATTCCGACTCACATCTCCAGGAATGGATTTCAAGCCGGACTCCTGAGGGGTGGGAATGTCAAGCGCCGACAGAATACCAGTCAAAGGAGCCAGTAGTCCTCCGATTAGTCCGCGCTTCTCCACGTAGTGCTTGTGCGCCTTTGGGGTCAGGATGGGTGCATCGATGTCGACATCCTCATCTCGCTCATTGAGTCGAGACCGAATGTGCTCCTCGATAATTTCATTGTGGCCATCCGACCTAACGGAGCGTGGTACCAGGCCACCGAGGCCGAGAGGGGAAAGGATACCTGACAGCGGATCAAGCAGTGGAGGTTCGTTGTCCTGTCGCTTCAATCCTTCTTCCGGGATAAGACCGCGGCGAGATAGTTCTTCCATGGGCCATGCTGCTGTTACCGACGCGTACGCCAGCAGAAGGGTGGTTGTAGCGCGCATCTTGGAGGTCAACGGTGATTGTTTTTGGGAATGGAGTGCCAAATAATCGGGGATGAACAGGATTCTTTTATAGTACTCTCATCATGCTGTTCAGATCGTGCGCGGTAACAGAAATCGCCGATTGCAGCCTTCCGCAGCCACAGCGACCAGGTTGCGAAGTACGTCAAGGTCATATGCCGTGTGAACAATTTCCCCTGTGTTGATCGAATCTCGCTCGATGAAGCACGCCATAGCGGCAGGTCTCTGCTTGAGCTCTCGTATCGGCGTCTCTTGCTCGATGTGAACGGATACCTTCATGGCAAGAGCCACCACCTCATCCTTGCGAGCTTCGCTTTTTCAGATCTTGCGTCACACTCACCAGTGCTTTGCCCAATGGGCTCGCGTTGTTTGAGTAGGACTCGTGCCTGATATGACTGCATCGGGCCTAGCTGTCACCTCGGGGATGCCCAGCTGCTTGCAGATCTGCGGTGATAAGGCTAACTATGCCAGAATTGTGGTTGAGGTGTGGATCATCGAGAACTACCGTATTCACGAAAGCCGGTCCGACGGGATGGCACTCAGAAACGGCTGCCAGTATGCAAAATGGCAATCTTGCATGCTGTTTCGGGGAAGATCGACAACTGCGCCGATGAGACGGGTCAAGTTGCAACCGGGGTCCATCCACATTTTGCTGATGTGCCTCAACAAGCAGCATCCCCTTTAAGTCTTGGAGGCGACGACGGCTCCAAAAAGCAACGAATTTAGGCCACCTGCGACTGGAGTACAATCGAGAGACAATATTGATAGAAATCAGCGCCGTTGAAGGGGGAAGATCGGTGCCGCGATTTTCACACGTTGTAACTTGCGAAGGAGCTTCGAAACGTGAAGGCTGCAAGGAGAAGGTTCGGGCTATGGAAATAAACCCACCAGAACGTCGTGCTGAGAAGCTTGTGACGCGTGGTGCTGCACGAGGATCATCGGCGACAAGCGCATGTTGCAATCATGGAATCTGAGATGGGAAATGCAAAGAAAAGTGGAGACGGTCGATCGAGGAAGCAGACTCCGACCAAGGCCGGCGAGTCTTCCGCCAACGCGCAAATCAGTGCTCCCAAAGGGCATAGCTAAGGGGGAGGTGCTCATGAGGTTGAAATAAGGCGTGCTCGAAAGGCGGCATGGCGGTCGGATCGGATTTGTTGACGGCGCCATGGTGACGATCTGTGCGTGCAAGACCAGCTCCGACTTGCGTCTGACGTAGCAGCACACCCAATCAACTGACGCGATTTGTCATGCGGCGGTAGATAAGGCCAAAGTTAAGATGGCGGAGTTTGACTCGTCAACGGCTATTCAGCCACCCGTTGCGATGGACCTCGTTCCGATGTGCCATCACCGTGTCTTGTCAGTTTGTCATGAATAAAGTTCGTCTCCACCCGCTGGAAGCCCTTTTCACTTTGTACACTCTGGGCGCTCCATGGAAGTGATTCCCGAATCAAGTCGAACAATTCCGTGCATCTCGGCTCGAACTACCCAAGTGTCGAGGCTTTTGCAAGTACTCAATTTCACATGGCCTTGTTTACAAGAACAATGACGACAGCTACCTCGCGGCTTGCTAGATACACGTTCTTACTTGAATTTGGCGTGGTAATATGGTGACTTTCATTCGACTCAGGAGAGGGGTTGGTTGCTGGAGTACCATCACCAGCAATGTCTCCTGGTCCGCCTGCATCCTCGTCGTTGACTGTGATGACACGACGTAATGCAAACTATATGAAGTCGCGTCAACTTTTCTCGACCCCGTCGTCAAGCGAGAGCATCCTCGAGCATGAATGGCATTGGCATATTCCCTGTCATGCGGTCCGGATTTCACGATCGTGAAGATGTTGGACGCACGTCATATGTCTTCAGCTAGCTGTAGCATCGAACAAACTCGTTTGAACGCAGGTTACCCATCAGAGACCGTGTCCCGTCCATGTCTTCTTTCGCTCTCAGAAAATCCAGCCGAGGCTCTATACAGCGCCGATATCACGCTATGCCACAGCCGTCGCGGCCATCATAGTCTGGATAGAAGCACCTGCATCTGTTGCGGAGGCAGTCACATCAAACAGAGGTCCTCGCGAAGCGTGAGATGCTCATGCAGCGATCCCAGTGGTTGTTCCTACACTATAACCCTTCCGGGGCGTTCTTGCCCTGCTCCTTCCACTCGCACCAAGCCGGTGGCTCCCTCACAGGCTCAAGATACTTGTGTAAGTGAGGACTTTGGGCGCCGTCGAAGCAGTCTTTCTGCATGAAAACGACGCAATGTCCGAACTTGGCAAGCCGGCACGGGGCCTAAAGTGACAATAGGAAGCTGGATAGGTTTCACCGCCGCTCCGAGCAAAGTGTACTCTTCGCTCGTGATAACGTACCGTGTAGGATCGTTGCCGCAGAGCAAAATTCTGTCCCTCCAGTCATCCACCTGAAGCCTGGATGGGGGTGCAGCAGGAAATCTTTTCACAGCACGCGATACTGTAGAGAACTGATCCAGTATTCGGACTGCAAGCCAACAAGAAGACTCTGCTGGACGCACAAGTGCTTTCTCTTTCGACTACAAAGTGAGTAGCCTTTCGGAAAGGATCTGCCCATGCTATGTCCGCATCGTGAGCCGTGGCCATCGGTCTTCCAGGTTCGGACTTTCTGGCATTGCGAGCAGAATACAAGTCCGTAGTCGTAAAGCAGCGCTGTGCTCGGGAGCAGCGCAGAAAACTGCCTTTGAACCTGAACCAGATTTCGGGTGAAGAGCAAAGTAAGAGTGTTTGCCAGAGAGGCGTGAGCTCATTAGCTATCTGTTCGAAGATTTCGTAAGGGATTCTTTCCAGCGCTGAAGGTTCTGCCAGAAAAGTGCGTCCGCTCTCAAATCACTCCATGCGTGGCGCTGGGGACACACGAACACGCCGGAAAGATCTGCGGGATTGCTTTCTCAAATTTGTGCAAAGATGCTCGATCGTGAATTGAGGTTGTATTTCAGAGATCACGTCTGAGAACGAGCGAACGTGAACAATCAGAGGCCAGATGGTCTAAACACACTGAACATATGAACCGAACGTGTGCGACGAGGGTAGTCAAGCTCTCTAAAGACAGGGACATTGTTCTCACCCCGATATCTGTGCGTTAGTCACATCCACGAGCAGGCTTCGGGCTGTGAGCTACTCAGGAGATGGCATCAGCCTCGATGCACCGCACTGCACCTGCAGTTCATGCGGCGTCGAGCCCCACTCAATGGTCGGGGATGCTGGTCAGTTTGAGGTATGCTCGGCGGCTTATGTTATACGTTGGACGAAACGCGTTCTGCAGCCGAGTCCATGGCGTTGTGGAGAAGATTTATGAGACGAATCCGGCATCATAATCGGCCCGGTTGGTAGCCCGCCGAGTGCCCTCGGGCTGGATTTGATTTCGAATCGGCTCTTTTTCTACGCCTGAATAGGTCCGTTCTGTTGGAAATATAACGAAGACGATGATGTCTTTGATTTAAGATGAACATCAAAGAATGTCCATAACTTGGCATCAGAGTCCGCAACCCCTACGCATGCTAAGGATTTGACCAGTACGTGATCAACGATAAGATTCATGCCATCGAGACAGTGCGTCTCCGAAGGCTGTTTCTCTTCTAATAACGACAGTATGAATTGTGTTTTCTTATGTAAGACTCAGGCTGTTAAGTATGGACACAAAATGTACGTCTCGACCCTTTCGGCGATAGCGACAGTATCTGATCTGCCGCAATCATGCAATGACAGCTTTTTCCGCTCTGTATCGTATGCTTATCAACATCGACATCTAGGAGGCGGCGAACTGGTCTCAAGGTCAGTAAATGCGCAGCGAATGTGACACAGGGTCGAACAAAAAACTCACAGTGCTGTTCAAAGCTCCAAACTTGATGTTGGAGTAGGTCACTTGGGCGTTCGGAGACTGGGACTCAAGGTTGGCCGGGACACCAGAGCTGGTCGAGCAAGTACCACGAGCAACACCCGGGGTGCTGGCGGACTTGGTGGTGGGGTAGTCGGAGTCGAGCCAGAGCATGTTGACAGCGTAGTCATCCCACAAGCTCAAGACGAGAACCATGCCGTTGTCCATAGCCTTGCCCATCTGGGCCAAGCCACCCTTGGCGTCGAAGTCATTGGTGTCGCCGAAGACGGACTTTTGTGCTTTGCAGAAGTTTTCGGAAATGCTGTTGCCAGACACGCCGCTGATCTTAGAGACGCTGTTGGGGATGACCTTGCCGTTCTGTACATAGAAGCGGCGGATCTCGGACAGCGTGCCTGTAGCAGTGCCGTCGGCGGTAATGAATTGAGTGACAACAGTCACCTTGGTATTGCTGTTGAGAGTATTGCTGGCACTCGGCCCATAGAATGATGTGTTGCCCATGCGGTAGCTGTTGAAGTCGCACCCGTCGTGATCACAGATGCCCTTGTATCGGTTGCCAGCGCCAGAGCCACAGGTTTCTGGTGTGTTGCACGTAGACTGACCCACGGTAGTGCACGGATGCGGGGTGTAGGCGGTTGAGATGCTGTTTGCTTCCCAAATATCCATCTCAGAGCAGCAGCTGCCCATGTTGCCGGTGCCTGTGTTGGCATTGTTTGACGAAGGTGTCCATCCTGCAACATTTGCCTGCAGTAAAAATTAGTATCGGACGACGAAAGTGGCAAAAGTGAACACTTACTTGTCCGTCCATGAACTTGATGTCCTGCGGGCACTGTGAATCGCAGTAACCAGTTCCGTACTTGGCTCCCGCCTTGTTGGTAGGGTACTTGGACGAACCGCCATCGGCATCCATCGACACAAAGTATAGGGCTCCATTCAGCCCGCAAGGCAGCTGGGAAACGTCCACGTCGAAAGTGAACTCCTGGTTCTTGAGCTTGAAAAGCTGGTATTTGGAATCGCTTGAGTCCATCAGGTAGACTCGGGAGCCCACATTCGAGCCCGTCTTGAGCTTGAGAGTCAGTGCATTGCCGCTGGTGGTGATGCCGTAAGTTCCAGAGTAGTCAGCACCATCGAGGGCACAGTTGGTAGCACATTATGTGCCATCCGGGCACAACTGGCCGTTCCACGTGTTTCCAGTGTAGCAGTTCGTGTAGCCGCCGGCATTGTGGACCCAACGCCAGTTGGCGTCAAGGGTGACGGAGTTCTGGGAAGCGGTGCAGCCAGATTTTGTGCAAGTCGAGTAGGAGAGCTTTGGATGCGTTTCAGCGGTGTTTGTGCCCGCTTGCTGAGCATAAGCTCCAGCGAGGAAGGATAGCAATGCAAGTGATTTGGACATTGTGATGCACGTCTGAGAAGGGTTCGAAGTACAATGTAGGGGTTGAGTAAAGAACACGAGAAAGCTACAACGAGAGAATACCATGCCTTTTATGATTGAAATGGAAGATCTCAGAGGAACGCTCGGTATTCCGATCAGATCCCTAGGCACGAACTTTTAGCCGTCCTGCAAGATCGCGTGGATAAATCGATAGCGCTCACAAGCAATCTGGACGGTCGACAAAGGTCAGCCAAACTCAAAAGTACTCGATTCCTGCTCATAGATCGCCAATCAAATTGACCTGTGAGTGTGATGTATCATTTGACCTCGCTTAGAGCGTGAAGAAGAACGCCAAGACGATGATATTAGGCTTTCTCATGGCTTTTTGCCATTGACGTCCCTGGCTCAACGGTTAAGCAGGATACTCTGCTAGAGGCTGAATGAGCAAGAACATGGAATGGAACCCGGCAGGTGCGGAGGAGATAAGTCAGGGTGGTCTACTCCGACATTGTTTCCAGACGGCTAAAGTTGCGTGGTGGTAGCCTGTTCAGGGGTGCCTTGAAAGTGGGTGCAGCAGGAAACTTCATTGGACAATTGACAGATATCCATGCCTCAGCTAGCGATGGGTGTGGGATTCGAGACGTTCGCAGATCATGTAGGAGACGGATAACAGTATTGATTTGTGGCAATCCAGGACCAGGCGCTCAGGCGTCTTTGCGCCGTGGCCTGTCTGCGGAAAAATATCTGGTGCTTTAGCTCGTGCGAGACCGGCTACCTGAAGCTGACCGAGATACCCGAATACCGCTTGAAGCACGCAGATGGGGTGGTTGTTGTCTTCGAGGTGCGCGCGGGGGAAAATCTGGGGAATCACTTAACCTGAACAGGGTAGGCAGGTTGAACATGTCCCCGACACCCGGGTCACAACGTTGCAATTTGACAGCAGTGATGCTTGCAAATTTCGATAAGCTACCTACGCGCCGCGAGGCATTTTGTTGCACTGCAACGGTACATGGGCATTGTGGTACATCAGCTTCGGCAAGCCAAGACAATCTCGTCGCCATCGTGGACTACATTCAAGGACACAACCTTGTTCTCGGGCCTCTGCGTGGGGTGATGGAACGAGGGATTGTAGATGGAGCTCTGAGACATACCAGCAATCTACTCTCGTCTTTATTGATTTGTCGAGAACTCGGGCAATGTCAAAGCAGAGACTTGGTGAGGGAGATTGTGGGCCCGGACCACTCAAAAGTCATGGAGCCAACGCACGATAGCATGCATACCATTCTCATCCTATTGGCGGGGCAAGTTGTTACGAGCTGCCGAGGACTAACTTGACGAATCAGTCAGTCAGAAATATCACTGTTCGACACGCTGACGAATTCCGAGCTCTTGAATCTTCTGGGAGTCGCACCGACCCGAGCCTCTTTTTCCTGCCGTTCCTGCTTTCTGACAGCAGCGCCCTCCTGCTTTTTTAGCAGCTCAGGATAATGCTGTCTCAACGTAGGTGGTTTCGATGCTGGCTGATTGTTCTGGCCAATTTTGCACCAATACAATTTGCGTCTGCTCCTGGGCGTTGCCTTCTTCAAGTTTCGGCGGACTTGAGCCGCAGTCGCAGCAATGGTGTCCTGACTTTCAAGGCGCTCCGACCCTGTAAGATGATCCAATGACATTTGCTTCCAGGTCTTTCGCAAGAGCTTCTTGGAAAAAGCTTCCAGCTTTTGCGAACGAATCTGTTTCCAGCTGATCTCTGCTACATTTTCCGCTCCTGATTTGGCTATTGCTTTGCACAATCGCAATTGGTCGCCCTCGAGTAATTGAATGTCGGTGGATGGGGATGACTCTGCAGTGCCTGAAGCACGTTGCGCCGCCTCCCTGACTTCGTTCTCGAAGCTCGTCATAGCCGACCGTTCCACCTCGATCCATTTTTGGAGACATTGCAGTCTGCTTCGGCCAGGGATCTTTTGGCTCACGGCGTGCCATTCGACCAACTTGCGGCATTGCTCGTTAGAAAGGCCCGTAGGTTCTTCGATCCCCTGCTCTCGAGCTGCTTGGCGCTTGTCACAGAGAATCTTGTACATCAAATCCCCAACAGCTGTTCCCAATGCTGCGACTTCTCCAGCATCCCATCTCTCTTTCTTCTGATCGCCATACTGCAGGTAGTTCCGCCATCGATCACGGACATCCTCGGGTCGCCGGTCTACCCTGCTACTAATCTCTACCCACTTCTTGCCGAGAGCCTCAACAAGATCACGGAGCTCTTGATCTTCTTCCTTTGTCCATCCGATGGTCTGACTGTAAGGGTGAAATGCCCTCTTTAAGATCTTTTGTAACGTGTGCCGCTTGCGATAGGGGTATGCTTCGTAGATCTTCTGCCACACCTCTGCTGCATTACTGTCGGACCGGGTGCTTGCATGCAGTAAGGTATCAAAAGCTTTCTTAGAGATGTCCTTTTCGCGGCAAAAGTCTGCCCGTAGTTCCTTTGCCTTGGCCAACTCCTGCTGAGTGAACGGGCCACCACCATTGGCGATAACTTCTTCCGTCGTCAAGTCTGGTCGGTATCTGCCAACCTTGCCAATACTCTTTGGGTAGTTCTTGGCAATGGCGGCACGGCGGGTATCCTCCTCTGAGTTCCCTTGACTTTTACTCGGCTTGGATGAAAAGAACTCCTGTCCGCTCGACAACGCTGCAACTCGTAGCTCCGAAGCTGGTGGTTGCTTTGGAATACGCAGCTGTGAGCCTTGGCCCGTGGGTTTCAATCGAGCCGTGCGGCGCGACTCGCCATTGTGTACAGCTCTCGAGCTTGCGATCGGCGGTGTCGGCGTGTTGGTCGAAGGCTTTTGACTTGTCGAGCTTTTTGCAGGTCGTCTGGAACTCGTAACGATAAGCGAAACCGGTGAACTGCCCAGGTCATGATTGTCATGGTCGGAATCTGGAGTTGCTGTTCGGCGCGGTGGAGCCTTTGACCTGGATCGATTCCCGGCTTTCTTGCTGTACGTTTTCGGACGCTTGTTGGAGCACGTAGATTTGTCAGGATTTCCATCGTCGCTCTCGCGGTCCCTCTTGCGCTTCGAGTTGCCAGATGTGGATACATTAGATTCGTCCTCTGGACCTTTCGCGCTTTGCGAAGATGAGTTTGCCGGGTGTTGGTCGCCTGTGAGGGAGGAAAGAAAATCATCTTTGCTTAGGTCGTATAGCTCATGGCGGGCAGGCTTCGACTTGAAGCTTTTTTGTGCCTTCCGCTCGACCTTCGACTTCGATCTGGCCATGGACTTTAGCGGACCGCCACCAGATTTGCTATTAGGGTCGAGATCAAGGGACGCAGATGATTTGCGCTTCTTATTGGAAGCTTGCTCTTGCGGCTCTTCGGAGCTGCGGGAGACGTTATCGATCCCGTTCTTGCTTAACGTACGATCAAGCTCTGTAGTCTGTGGTGGGAGTGAAGCTAAAGATGAATCGAGGTGCAGAGCATGAGTCGCGAGAGGGTTCGCGTTGGAGGGCTCTGCGAGAATTTGCGAGGACCGCTGCCCCATTGCCGAAAAGCACGTTCACCTTTTCCTGCCTCCGCGAAAAGGCACCACACTATCGCTCGAACCAGTTGCAGGCACTGCTTGGCCAGTCTCAGTTCACTTTGGTGCTCAATCGCGTCAGAACAAGCGCGGCAGGTCGAGCTCGGGCCACCTGCGGCAAACCTCAAGGATGTTTATTTAACCTTATGATGAGCACTGATCTCTGTCGAAGCTTAAAAAAAGACCCTGCCCGTTGCGGGCGTCCCCGAACGCCGTACCCCAGTTCATGCAGCTCATCGAGTTCGAGGTTGAATGTCAAGTCAAGAAGGCCTATCCTACATATACAGTGTACAATGTCCGTATTGATTCGTAGCATCTCGAGCGCAAAGGTGTGACTTCGCTAGATCCAAGGGAAAGCGTAGACAAGTCGACATTACAGCCCGCTGGAAATTGTCAGTCACGAGATGGAAGACGATAGGCATGGATTATACTCCAAGCCGAGAATAAAGATTGTGTCTAACATACACCGACTCTGGAATGGGACCATGGCTGGGTGTTTGTCACATTATCTACCGCACACTGTATGCTCCGGATAAGAAGCGCACCTCAGCGCTGGCAGGGCAGAGGCCACTTGCAGCACCTCAACATTCCTTCCCATGAGCACCTTTCCAGCCGTGGCGGACTATTTGCCAGCCACGAGATGTCACCCAGTCTGTCTTCCATGCCACTTGAGATTCTTGACCCTATTCTGATGGATGTTCTCGAAGAAGACTACGCCCATCGCTGGACTGTCTCCCCACGCCTAACGTCCGTGGCACTTGCGTCGACAAGTCGCACCCTGTATATCGAGGTTTCGAAACGACATTGGGCTCGAGTCAAGAGTCTAAGAGCCAAGGCGCAAAGTCAACGCTCTGAAGCGCATGCGGTGATAGCTAACAAACTGGTCGCGAACTGGCGATTGAACTGGCGTCATGTTAGTGAGCCTGAGTGGTACCAGCATTGACGCCCTTCCGGGCATAACTCCCGAGTACAGCAGGTTTGGCCAGAGGTAATGAGCGGTACTGCTTTGCTGTCTGGTCATATGAGATGATATTCACGAGATATGCTCTTCATTGTGCGTGTCTGACCCTGTCGTCGCAACAAAGCCGGTCAGTACCGTGGTCATCTCGCCGCGGGTCAAGCGCACAAGAGATTGAGCTTCCCCACGCCATCGCTCCCCCAAGTTCACTCTTCCACTCCGCCCGCCAAATGCGACACAATGCCTCGGGCTAATCCCGCTCCAGCCCCTCCAGAAAAGCGATGGCGTTTGAGGTCTCGTATAGCCTGGAAAACGAGCAACAGTTCTGGGACGGTACGTAAGATCTTTCCGCATCCTCGTGGCTCCCTTCCGGTGCCGCACACCCTCGTTCATGCACGTGGACTACGCCACTCACGACATGATAGCTTCGCGATGCTGACGTGTGTTTCTCTTCATAGAGCTCGACGATATCCTGAACATCGACACCCGGGAGCACGAACTCATTGACGACACTTTGCGCACATACCTCGCCTTCGTCGCGCAGTTCAAGTGTATGGCCTCTCACGTGAACAAGCTTGCCGGATTCTGACAGAGCCATAGCCGAATATCTAACGACCGATTACGATGTTTTACGATGTGCACACCGGCTGCATAGCGCTCCGGTCTTCAAGAATGAGCAGGACTACGTGCGGACACAACTGCTATATTGTATTTTGCAAGAGGATTCGGTCGATGTGCTGCACATAATCACGGCTTTCCTGTTATACGACGGTCGACAGCATGAGATCACCTTTGAGACGCTTGACGAGGAGGGTGGTTTTGCAAGGATTCTGGAGCTGATACGGACAGTGCAAGATGAGGGTCTACACCGGCAACTGCTTGAGCTATTATATGAGATGTCGAGGATTCAGCGTATCAAGCTGCAAGATCTCGCGCTCATAGATGACGACTTCGTCTTATACCTGTTACGGATCACTGAGGGGCTCAGCGCCGATGTCAATGATCCCTATCACTACTACGTGATCCGGGTATTGGTGAGTCTGAAAGCACGAAAGAGGGGGTACTCAGCTAACCGTTGACAGTTGGTACTCAATGAGCAGTACATGGTCTGTGCCCATGAGCCATCTCCAGATGGCACACATGGAGCACCAGTACAGAATCTTGTTATCACAGCACTATCGAGTCACGGGGCTTCTTACAAGACGTTTGGAGAAAATATTATCTTGCTGCTCAATCGCGAGTCAGAGACCTCGCTGCAGCTGCTGATACTCAAGCTCCTTTATCTCCTTTTCACCACTCCAGCAACATACGAATACTTCTACACAAACGACCTCCGGGTACTCGTCGATGTGGTTATTCGAAATCTGCTCGACCTAGCATTTTCTTCAACGGCTTTGAGGCACACCTATCTTCGCGTCTTATATCCGCTTCTTGCCCACACCCAACTCAAAAACCCTGATAATCACTATAAGCGAGATGAATTGCTCAAGCTGCTGCATGTTATGGGTACAGGTGGGACAGGTTTGGTGCACTTTGGAGCCATGGACGAGACGACACAGCGCCTCGTGAAGCGCTGCCTGCAGGTTGATTGGTTGAAAGAGACCCTCGATGGTTCCGATGCCGGCAGTCCGACCAGCAGCAGCCCAAGAGGTGGATCACCTCGCACTGCTCATTTGCAGATTGGCATGAATCCAGACGCCAGCAAGAGCAATCTGAGTGTGGCCGAAGTTACGGCACCGAGAGCGAAGCCGGGTGAGCAAACCCTCAGCCGAGGCGAAGAGTTGGCAGAAGAAATGAAGACCCGGAGTCCTCCAAGACCGCCCCCGCCCCCACGAGCTAGGCGAAAGACAACCACAAGCAGTAACGGGCCAAAGCCAAAGGGCGGACCGCTGCCCAAAATCCCCACTGTCAAAAATCCTTTCCAGACGGAAGTTGAGGGCTAGTTGTCAGCGCTGAGGTACATCCAGCTTGCCGCCTTGGAGGAGCACAGCATCATTCCCCCGTATCCTTCGCCTCGAGCTCGTGTTTAGTCAGATTCGACTCTGCGGGATCCACCAGCGACGGATCCTGGCGATTTGTTATAACTGCACTGCTGTTGACGGCACTGGATGTGTCAACTGCTTTGGGTGTCTGCACATCCTCACTCGCGTTGTCAATTTTATCCAGCTCTTTCAAAAGCCACTCGATCGTTCTGTCCCGGGCCTTCTCCAGCTTCTCCAAGACGGCCAAAGTCATCTCGTGATAGACAGGAGGCGTCCTGACTTTCTGAGCTGCTGGCTCCTTGCCCTGCTTTCCAGCTAACAACACTCTCAAAGCCACGATGCTCTCGTCCCTCTGCTTGAGATTCTTCGCCAAAGTCTCCTTCCTCAAACTCTCGTCAGCCTCGACCTTTCTCCGCTTTTCCGAAGCTTGCACTTCCTCCATTCTCTTTGCGATGGCTTCTTTCGCACAATTCTCAATGTGCGCAAACCTTACTGGCCCAAGCATCACGCCCCCATACCACCGCGCAACCACGACTGAGCCTACGACAGCCTGATTTCGAAGCAGATTCTCGAGCTTCCGCCCCGCATGGGCCTCACCGTCGTCGTCGTGGCCGGTGCTGTAGACGAATCGATCCTGGGTCAGGGTCTTCTGCTTCGAGGCTGTGCGCCAGCCTGCTATTCGATGGGTTGCGGATTCAAACTGTGGCAGAGCTTGCAGGTCACTGGCAGATATTGACGGAGAGAACACGGCGATGAAGATGGACGAACGGTCTTTGATAGGCTCTGAGAACGAAATTCCGGACCTAGCCGTCGCAGGTGAAGGCGATCGTGCCCGTTTCTGGGACATCCTTATGAAGTAGTAAACCGGAAATAAAGCTTTTACACAGATGACGAATGGTGGAATGTTCTCTGTTGTCCCAGCATCTCCTCAAGGCTTGTGCTCACTGAACACGACAATACATGCAATATGCGTCTGAGCATATGCAAGAATTGTTCATGATACGTGAGGTAGAATCACAGGAAGCCCTTTGCATCAAGGTTCACAGCCAAATCGTAAAACCTGGAACTTGCCAGCTGGGCTCTTGTCGATTTTTCTGAGGTCAATGTGCCCATTCACCAATGATACGGGGCTTCGCAGACAA
Source organism: Cyanodermella asteris (assembly GCA_900618795.1). NCBI lineage: Eukaryota > Fungi > Ascomycota > Lecanoromycetes > Ostropales > Stictidaceae > Cyanodermella > Cyanodermella asteris. The sequence goes on from UYJD01000013.1 coordinate 546,013, forward strand.
ACTCCATGACTCAAACAAGGTTGGTGAATCAAGAAAGCTTGGAAGTTGGAGGTTGTGTCGTGCACGCGCCAAGCGGGACCATTTATTTGATGACATAGTTTGAGCTGCTGGGCAACGGTCGCCCCGCTGCCTGCTGGTGTCTTTTACCGGCAACACGAAACCCTTCTTTGAGTCTGCCCTTGACTTTTATCCAGCTCTCTTCGTCTGTGGTCGTCCTGAGACATACCCTTTCGCAGCAGCCACGATGTTCATGCTAAGGAACGGTAAGTGAACATCAGAGATACGCTTTGTGTCGCTGGTGGCTTTGGAAACTAATCGCGTGCGTAACAGTCACCAAGTATCTCTTCGGAGACACGTCAAAAGAAGAGCTTACCCAGATCTCGCAAGGGCAGCTCTATCTCGTTCGACCGCAGTCACCCAAAGGCTACTCAGAGCTCATCTTCAAGGATGCAGCTGCGACAATCAGGAGAACGGGCCAGGAATTTCAGTACCAGCTCGTTGTTCAGCGAGCCTATGAAGAGGGTGAAGAGGAGCTTGATGAGGAGGAAGACGACGAGGATGGCCTCTCTAAGAGCATGACCCAAGACAAAGATGAGAAGACTTTTCTTCTGGACGAGGCTTTACACTTCAGGAGCGAGGTGCGATCGAACGGCGAGAAAGTGTTTGCTTGGAAGGATCTCAGCGGGGACCCCGGCGACCTCTACGAATTTGTCTGCGACCCAAGCACCAGTGAGACCGATATTGCAACCTTCGGCATTGTTGCAGTCAAATGCCAATACGAACGCAAGTACCGGAAACCCAACGACCAAGCGGGAGAGGAGGAGCTGAACGAGTTCAACTTCCAGCATCCCATTCCCGATGCGAGTCCGATAGCGACAAGGAGCGTCAAGAAGGACCCTGATTCGTTGAAATCGCCCGCACCAATAGCTTCTATGGGATCTGGCACAGTCCCCAACACGAAGGCGTCACGGACCCAGCCGGCCAGGGAAGAGAAGGCTTTGCTCAGGACGGTACCAGAAGCCGCAACAACACCAGCGGCGATGGCTTCATATGCCCGTGTGAGCGCCGAGCTGCATCTTTTCAACATGGACACAGGAGAGTTCGTGCGCCAGTCCGAAGCAGTCATCGCTGAAGTCACGGAGGTTGGACCCTGGAAGTATTATATTGCCGTTGAAGATGAGCAGCAGCGGTGGCTCAGCCAGGAAATCATGCCCGAAACTAATCCCGTATGCAACCATGAATACTTGTCATTCATCTTCAACCATTACACGCCAGACGGTTCGGCATACTCATGGCTGCTCAGATTTCGCGACCAAGCGGCGTTAGAACGTTTGCATGAAGGTTTTATGCAAGCACTCTGGGAATCATTACATCACCTGAAGTGGCAGAAGGCAAAGCAAGATGAACGTGATTACGTACTGGATGCTTTCCAGGACATCACTCTCGAAGACGCACCGACCGACGAGGAGCTCGAGGAAGAAGACGATGAAGAAGACGATGAGGGGCAGCGCAGCGAGCATTATGACGAAGATGAGGAAGAAGACGACGTTGAGGGACAGCCGGACGATGGCGGTATGAACTCTCAGCTCGCAGTCGGTCACAAGCATGATCGATCGTTCGTGGTCCGAGGTTCGTCAATCGGAGTCTTCAAGCATAATGCAGACAAAGGTCTTGAGTTCTCGACAAACATCTCAAAGGTGGAGACGCCGAAGGGCAAGCTTTTCAAACCTAAAAAGGTCATGCTGCACCAAGGGGACAAGGACATGATCTTGCAGAAGGCGGACGATCCAAGCTCGCTTTACCGTATGGATCTCGAATATGGAAAGGTTGTTGATGAATGGAAAGTCCACGAGGACATTCCCACTGTCAGCTTCGCCCCAGAGCGCAAATTCGCGCAATTGACAGACGAGCAGACGTTCTTGGGCATTGCCAGAAATGCACTGTATCGGATTGATCCACGTCTTGCAGGTAACAAGCTGGTTGAGTCGCAGCTGAAACAGTACGCGTCGAAGAACGACTTCTCGGCCGCCGCGACGACAGAACAGGGCTATATTGCAGTTGCATCCGACAAAGGCGATATTCGAATGTTCGATCGCCTGGGGATCAATGCTAAAACACACATCCCTGCCTTGGGCGAGGCAATCATCGGCCTTGATGTATCTGCTGATGGACGTTGGGTATTGGCCACCTGCAGGACATATCTCCTGCTCATCGATGCTCAACAGAAGGATGGGAAATACGAAGGCAAGCTTGGCTTCGAACGCGCGTTCGCGAAAGACTCGAAGCCACAGCCCCGTCGCCTGGCTCTGTCACCTGCCCACGTTGCTCAGTTCCAGCACGAGACAAAGGTACCCATTCAGTTCACACCTGCCCGCTTCAATACAGGTACAGATCTCAAGGAAACCCATATTGTCAGCGCTACAGGTCCATTTATAGTGGACTGGAACATGAAGAAGGTATTGGCAGGTCGCAAAGACAGCTACACAATCAAAAGGTACAGTGACCAGATTGTGGCAGACAACTACCAGTTCGGCAGCGATAAGCATCTCATCGTAGCATTGCCGAACGAGGTGAATTCGATACAAAGACAGGCGCTGAAGAGGCCGACGAGGGAGAGCATTGCGGCTTCATCCCCGAGGAAGTCAAATCGGATGAGGCTCAGTAGAAACGAGGTCGTGGATTCACCATATTAATGCAACAGCACTGAGGTGGGATCGGGGCTGCTGAACGAGGTATGCGGGACCTGAATCGATGGTTGGTACTGTTCGGTCCTTCAGGCATAGGTAGTCGAAGAAGCTTTGTTATTATAATTCCCCAAATGTAATGAATGATTTTGTCTACGATAGCTGAATATTCCAAATGTGACTGCCAGCGCGACAGCATCAGCATAAGACATAAGTGAGTCACTCCATGTCATGCAAGTCCTTAGTAATCTTTGTATGCGGCCAAGAGGACTTTGTAGTTTCGGGACAGGTGGTCTGGAGTTGCAAGAATTAGTGATCGCCCCAAGTCTAAATGCACCGCAGCTTATGTGTAGCCGCCAGAACCCGATCAGCTTCCCACCAGACCACATCCTGAGACGCGCCTGTCCTCTCCGAGCGATCCTTTTCCGTTGACCGGAGAGTTTGCGAAGCATTCAACAGCGAGGATAGAAGGCCGTTGAGCTGTCATCTTGTACAGCGATCTCCCCACCCGCCCCGTATTCATTGTCCTGTTAACGTCAATCATGGAGATCTCTCTGCAGCTTTCCAAAGCAGAAAAGTACCCAGGTATGTCGTGCCCACCATCTGTTATAATGAGGTGCTTATTACTAACCAAAACATTTGATGTAGCAAAGCAGCATGCCGAAGCTGTGGCCAGAGAGCTGGGTTGCGAGGATGGCCTTATCTACCTGCTTGGACAGTATGCGTACGACAAGGAGGACTCGGATATGCCCAAGACATGGTACCAGCGACGATCCTTCTACTACATGAGTGGTGTCGACGAGCCTAATGCTTGTTTGACGTATGACTGTCGAAAGCGCGAGTTGGTCCTGTACATTGAGGAGATCAATTGGGATCGAGTCATCTGGACGGGCAGAGGGTCGACCATCGAGGAAGCCAAGGAGAAGTATGCAAATCACCCCGATAGTCGTCGTATGAAGTTTCTCCATATGTTGCTGTCCCTGCGACACACTTTTCTCAAGCTCGGTGTGGTCCAACACCACTTTCATGGCTAACATTCGCACAGATACGATGTCGACGATGTTCGCCTCAACCCACAGCTCTTCTCGGACGTACGCCACTGGATCAAGAGCGGCAAAGGCAAATTCTACGCCCTCCACAAGGACCACACCCCCAAGGATATTGATGGCATACACGACAAGCTCGAGTTTGAAGCTCTGATCCCAGCAATGGACAAATGCAGAGCAATCAAGGATCCGCATGAGATCAAGCTCATCAAGCGTGCCAATGCCATATCCGACGCTGCGCACCGGGCTGTCCTGAGCAAGCTGGCGACCGCGACAAATGAGGCGCAACTATCGGCCGTCTTCCAGGACGTCTGCATATCACACTTTGCCGTCCAGGCCTATGATCCGATCGTTGGCTCGGGTGCAAATGCTAGCACGTTGCATTACACGGCGAACAACGAGAGCTTGTCTGGGAGGCAGTTGATCTGCCTTGATGCTGGGGCAGCTCACGAGCTATACGCCAGCGATGTGACGAGGAGATTCCCGATCAATGGACAGTGGACGAAGGAGGCGAAAGAGATTTATGATATAGTGGCGGAGATGCAGGAAAGTTGTATCGCGCTGTGTAAGCCGGGTGTCTATATGCTTGATTTGCACCGGCATTGTCACGATCTGGTCATCAGAGGGCTGCTGAAGCTAGGCATACTCCATGGTGGTACACCAGAAGAGATCTTTAAGGCAGGGACAAGTTCAGCATGGTTCATGCACGGATTGGGCCACCACCTAGGGCTCGAAACGCATGACTGCCAAAGTCTACCAATTCTCCGATATGCACGAAAGACAGCACAAGCCCAGGCCGGTGCTAGCTCATTTGATTCATGTCGTACCGATGCGCCAAGCCTCAAAGCTGGTATGGTGGTCACTATCGAACCTGGAGTCTATTTCAACCGCCAGCATGTGGAGCGCAACTTTCTAAGCAAGCCGGAGCACGCCAGATACATCAACTCGGGCGTTATGGAGCAGTACTACGCTGTCGGAGGTGTGCGTATTGAAGATGACATTCTCATTACCAAGACAGGCTATAAGAACCTCACGACAGCACCCAAGGGCGAGGACGCGCTGGAGATTATTCGAGAAGGATACTTTGACGATCTCTACTCCAAGGTCGAAGATTGGTACCGGTTGGATCACAAGACGTTCGGCAAGCTCATCAGGTTCACAACAGTAAGGGCTGCAGTCGGCAAGGTACAGTCTTGGAACACCTTCAGAGCGTATCTGCTGCAAAACATGTTCCTCCTAGTGCAGGATGTACACGACCGGGACTACGAAGAGGAGCCCAGACTCGAGCACCTCGGGCTCACAGGATCGGTAGAGTACAGACTGCGGGGATCGTTGCTGATCAAGGAGCATTTGGTGGAGACTAGCATCGATCAAGAAGCACCGCTGGTGTTGCGGCTGTCAACGAAGGAGCATCTGCCAGACTTTCATCTGCAGTTTGAAGACGCAAATATGTGCAGGGAGTGGAGGCGGGCTTTTAGTGACACGGCGCTATGAGGTACAGGAATCAAGGACCAGGATTCGGGACATGCTCATGTCATATTTGAGCGATTTCCGTGACGCAGGAGTCTAGGCCGCGATGGAAAGGATGTGTATCGTGAGCAAGGCGACGTTGGCGTAAACGGAGATCGTGACATGCGACAGTTGTCAAGCAAGCATTGTGTGCACCATGCAGAGGGAGTTCTGTGCCAGAGTGGTGATGGCGAGAATGATGAGCGTGGTTGTCCAGTATACGATGCCACGCACGGCTGAATCGGCCGGCGGGGCCTTTTGG
>UYJD01000013.1:551538-565139 GCA_900618795.1 Cyanodermella asteris
GTTTGGGCGCCTCCGGGGGCATTGCGTGGGGGGCCAGAAGAAGGCGCTTACTAGTATATGTCGGCGTCTGAAGACCTGATGCTCTGGCGCAAGTTCAACAGCCCAGCACTGCCAGAGCGACTCGCTACGTCTCCAACAATCGGGCTGTATCATACACCGCTCGTCGCCCGCGCAAACCCCTGCCCTGTGCTGTGCTGTGCTGTGCTGTCATGTGCTGCAGCTGTCAGCATTGGGATCCGCCGTCAAGAACCGCAGTCCTGGGTGTCTGGCACACTACTCCAGCCTCAAGCTTGAGCCTAAATACCCAAGCCCGCCTGGTGAGACTGTCGTGGGAGCAGCATCGTCAGAGCTTGTTGAGCCGCCGGCGCTCCCACGCCCTGCACGATACACGAACCTCTCATCTCGCTCTCTGACCACCATCACCCTGTAAACGCTTCACCACACCGCAGCCGCTCTCCTCCACCACGTGCCTACATTCGCTTCGCCAGGCGATCGTGCCCGGACGTCTCGTAACGCCCCTCTGTTTTGGCCTCTCAATCAATCCTCCGCCCGCTGGTGGAGGAAGGGCCGTACTAGAGTCCCGGAAGGAGTTGGTCGAGCCGGAGAAAGCGTCTCCAAGCTACCAAACATCGCTATCGGACCCGCACTGGTGAGTCTCCTTTCCATCTCAAGAAGCTTCGACCTCCAACCACCACATTGTCTGAGTGTGTCCATGCATGCTCTGCGCGCCTATTTCAAGCTCGCGTGACTGTTGTGATAAAGGCTTATGGAGCCGGTGCCTCGCCAAAGCTGAGTTTGGGAACATGGCGGACACTTTGCATATGCGTGCACCTGTCAAGTGGACTGACTCTGTCCATAGCCGGTTGAGATAGATTCCGGCAAGCACCCTCCTACACAATACACCCACTATGGCTTCTGTCATTCCCGATGATGAGCTCCTCTCGCTCGCGAGCCCGGCGACTCGCAGGGCCCCCTCCACACCCCGCTCGCCGCCACCGCAATCACGACCAGCGCGTCAACACAGACATGGCGACTTATCCTCAGAGACCAAAGCCGATCAGCGCATTGGCCAGTATCTCATCAAGCGAACTTTGGGGGAAGGCTCATTCGGCAAGGTCAAGCTGGCAGTTCATCGCGTGAGCGGGCAAGAGGTGGCGCTGAAGATCATTTCGCGAAAGAAACTCATATCCAGAGACATGGCTGGTCGGGTCGAGCGTGAGATTTCATACCTTCAACTTTTACGACATCCTCATATCATCAAATTATACACCGTGATCACGACCCCGAACGAAATTATCATGGTTCTCGAGTACGCGGGCGGCGAGCTCTTTGACTATCTCGTCAAATACGGCAAATTGGCCGAAGACATGGCTCGCAGATTCTTCCAGCAGATCGTATGTGCGGTGGAATACTGTCATCGTCACAAGATCGTCCACCGAGACCTGAAGCCTGAGAACTTACTCCTGGACCGGCACCTGAATGTAAAGATCGCCGACTTCGGTCTCAGCAACATCATGACGGACGGCAACTTCCTGAAAACAAGTTGTGGCAGTCCCAACTATGCCGCTCCAGAGGTTATCTCGGGCAAGCTCTATGCTGGCCCTGAAGTGGACGTGTGGAGCTGCGGCATCATCTTGTACGTCCTATTGGTCGGCAAGCTTCCATTCGACGACGAGTTCATCCCTGCCCTTTTCCGCAAGATCAGTTCTGGCAATTACCACTGTCCAAGCTGGGTCAGTTCCGGGCCGAGGAACCTGATTTCCAAAATGCTGAAGACCAACCCTGTTCAGCGCATCACAATCCATGATATTCGCCAGGACCCATGGTTCAATGAAGGCCTCGAAGAGTATCTCAAGCCACCGGTGGAAGAGTTCATGGACACTGGAATTGATCCTAACAAGCCCATAGATCCAAAGGATCTTGCGCCGGGAAAATCTGCAGAGGTCCAGGAAGCAATACATCAGTCCGTAGTCGGCAAGTTGGGAAAGACGATGGGTTATGCCACAGGTGATATTCAAGAAGCTTTGGCACAGACGGATGCCAACGGGATCAAGGACGCCTACCTCATCGTCAGGGAGAATCAGATCATGCAATCTATTCGTAAGTACATCTATTTGAGTCGGTGGTGTCAGCACTAACGATCCACAGCTACACTCACAAACAAGGAGAACACACAGCCTTTTATGGCAGCATCGCCTCCCGCCTGGAACACGGATACTCCCGGTTCTCCCATGGCCATGGCTGAGACACTATCTCGTCAAAGAATGGGCTCCATCACTACCCCATTGCAACCACTTACGCAGAAAGTCTCCCCAGGAGCTGCGCCCTCGCCTGCGCAAGAAAGCGAGACGCACGCCATTCCACCACCACCGGAGAAGAAAGATACATATGTCAGCAAAATATCCATTCTAGCCAGCAGTCTCCCACACTACCATAATATGTTTCTGGAGCAGCAAAGAAAGGAGAAAGAAAGGAGATCTCATGGTAGCCAGCAGAGTCACGGCGAAGGGGAAAGCTTAGAGCCAGGTGAGGTTAAGCAGGTCCACCCGAATGCACAAGCCAATGCGGTCGGCCAATTTGAACGAACGCCGGAAGAGCAAGAGCAGATGGCGAGGGCATTGAAACCGCATTCAAGGTCCACAGTGGCTCTCCATCGAATTATATCGCGACCATTGGAGCCTGACCACGAAGCTAACAAGGCGGAAAAGAAGCGCAACCCTCGTTGGCAATTCGGCATAAGAAGTCGAAACCTACCTCACGAGGCCATGCGTTGCGTATTCAACGCGCTTAGAGCGCTCGGCGCTGAGTGGGAGATACCAGAGCCACTCGATGACTCGCCACAACAAACACCACGGTCCTATCCGGTGAATATCAAAGGCGGCACCACTCTGGATGCTCCAATGGCACATTCTCCGCGATCTGGGAGTCCCGAGCAAGGAAGATCGGCAGCGGCATCGGCAGAGTACTTTGGTCACCAGATGCACGCATTCACCGAAGCACAGCCCGATGGCAGACCGAAGCGCATGGTTTTAAACCCGGAAAAAACCGGCTACGAAACAGACGATGAAGACATCGACCCATCTGTCGCGCCGGACAATTATATTCCCAAAGACCCTTGGTGCATTCACGTCCGATGGAGAAAAGACGGCATGTACCCCGCAACGACTACGGTCCATCCGTCATCTGCGCACTCTTCCAGGGCCGATCTCGTCTCCATGAACGGTGACAATATCGCTAGCTCCGACTCGCCTGGCCTGATCCCCTCGCCATCAGCCTCGTCCATATCACCAGCACCATCAACCATAAGCGGGCCCACGATCTCCAAGGCTTCAGGTCCACCTCCTACGGGACCAAGCGCAGAGGGGTCGTGCTACGTTCACATGGACGTGCAACTATACAGTATTGACCCGGGAGCAGATCGACAGAATGTATACCTCGTCGACTTCAAATGCGCTGGGTATGAAACGCTGGTCGAGCGAGCCATTTCCGAAACAGAAAAACAGCTCATGGGCAGTGGTTATAGAGTCAAAGACAAGGATGTGACCAGCCCGCAGCCTTTCTTGGATCTGGCGAATAGACTCGTCATCCAGCTAGCCAGCGGCGGCGGATGATAGAACAGCATATAGAAGCCAGGACAGCAAAAGCGGCCAAAGACGTCACACGCGAATACAGAGACGACCGAGCTACGCTTCACGTCCGACGATGATATGAAGGCATGATAAAGGGGTCCGGGATTTGAGATGTTGCCAGGACTCATTGTTTCATGGGCATAGGCAGGGCGAGAGCGATCGCCTGGGCTGGCGGATTTGCTGAAGCGCCTGCTACACAGCTACCGTAGCAGGGTTACAGATAAATGGGGCGGTTCTTGCCTCGCTTCAAGAAGACTTTTGCCACGCTACCTTTTGTATGGACTCTGTAGCTTTCCGCTCTCCAGCATGTTTCAATGAACAGCACATTGGTCTTTCAACTTTTGCTCACATGTTGCGATCATCTCATACCGTGATCGCGGCCGGTCTTGGTGAATCTATGCAATGCTCAGTAGCTCACTTTGCAGAAGTCTTGACGCTTGGGAGGCCTATCTCGGGGAGTTTGAACGTTACGGAAAGAGTCACGATACCAATAGTTCGGTACTAGGAGCTGCCAATTGAAGCGTTCGTGCGCAGGTGATTAGAATGCATCTAGTAAATTCAAGGATGGAGTAAGAGCTAGTATGAGCAGAATCGCAGGCTTTCCTGTCCGTGGGGTATCACATGCAATGCGTAGAAGATCGAAACCGGATCGATCGATGCAATTCTGCCGTTCATGCCGTCCGTCTGAAAAATCGCCGAGAACATGCGAGGCATCACCAGCTAGGCCGTCCACACAACAAACACACATCCATCAAAGCGGTCGTGGCCTCTTGGGTGCCGGACCGCCGAACGGATCTTTGCCATCCCCTAGGTTTGACAGGCCGAAGAGGTCGCCAAAGTGTTCTTTCCGCTTGCTTCCCGCGCCGGGGCCCAGGCGAGATGATCGGTTGCCGGGCCGGTGTACTGCATGGTTCCCACGCCGGGTGGTTCTGGAAGCGGTGCTTGATCGGGAGTGCGAGATTCGGTTCATCTGTTGCTGGTCGGCTGATATGTTGCTGACTTGCATGTCGATTTCTAGGTACGAATGATTGGATCGATACGTGAATTCTCCGGTCGGCGGCACCGAAGGTGCTGCTCTGACTTCGTCGTGCAAGGTCTCGGGCAAGGGTGACGATGCTGCCAGAGCTTGCTGCTCTTCTTCGTGCGCCGGGCTAACGTCTCGCTCTTCCCCGGCGTTATCTTCGCCTTCGCTACTTGCTTCTCGTTCTGGGCCTAGTTGTTGCTTCTCTGTCGCCCACTGTCGTATCCTCCACCCTTCTCCATCGCCGAGCCCGATGTTCTCTTTGTCTAGAAAGGATAGCAGCTCGTAAATAGCGTCCTGGTATCCTGCTCTTCTTTCTAATGCTATCTCTTCATTTGCTTGTCTGTACAGGTTGGTCACGTTCAAAGCAGCTTGCTTGAATGTTTGTAGAAGGTCTGTGGGTGAGCTGGCTTGTCGGGTGCGAACACCGGACGGGGGCAGTGAGCCTCGTAGATTCCTCATTGATTCCATGGCAGAGTATGTGTGTGCAACTGCAGCACTCTTTGCAAGTGTGTTGACTCGTGCGCAGGCAAATCAGCCACTCATGTAGTTTGTTCCGACGTGTCAAGTGATGCCTCCCGGGTGTGTTAGAGGGGTCGTATTCTGGTAACGAAGAAATGAGGCAGCCGCGCCTTTCCTGTAGCAGCTGACCCTGAGCAAGTTTCGGAAGCCGCCTTTACACCGGAGCGTGACAATGGTATTGGAAAGTCGAAGAAACAGCGTGTGTCGAAGCTGACCAAAGTGGAGCGTCGGGCGGCAATGATTTGACGGAAGCGGCGGGTCCTGTCAGGATTTGCGTGTACTAGGAGAAGGTTGAAATGCAAAATGCACAGAGAGTGTGTCGGAAAATATCAGGATGGGTGAAAGGTCTCTTGTACTCGATGAAAGTCACGATGGTCGTTGCACAGTTGTGACAAAGACAAGACCGGGGCCGTGAGGTCACCGGATCACGTTGATGAGGCTGATACAACGCAGGCTTATTTTGCCGCCGCAGTCGCTGATCGCCACGCATGAAGCCGCCATACACGCAGTCTCAGCGGCTTTTATTGAACCCCACAAACAGGCTGAAACAAAATTCGGGTACGTAGCCACTAACACTCTGAAATCGCCGCCGACTTGTTCACTGACAGCAAGTCTATAATTTAATAAGTGTTCAGCCAGCTACGCGCAGAGGCGACTACGTAGAATCGAATCCTGGGCCCAATAGTTGACCAAGTGTACGGCTGGCGGGCCTAGCTTCACGTGAATTCAAGTCGCTTCCAAATTCAAAGCTGCAGAGCTGCTCCTGATCTCGCTTGATGTGACCCTGGGCATCCGACTTGACATTCAACTAGGTATTAGCGATTCTCTGTTCGCGTCACGTGTGACGAGGAATGAAAGCTGACATCAAGCTTTCTCAATCTAATGCGGAGTTGCTTTCCGCCAAGCTGCTCTATATCCGTTTGACGCGACTTTCCTCCGGCCGGAAAGCATCATGAATCGTCGCCGACGTGTAGCTGCCCACCTTTTTTTCCCTCTTCCCCCAGCTTCGTCTTCCGACCTCCCAACGAGCGACCACCGCCATCGCGAGCCATTCGTACATCGACCTTTACGCTAAGAGACACACCTGAAGACGACCTATATATTCAGACGCGGCCGCCGGCCCCGTTTCCACATACCATGGCGGCTTCAGCTGGCAGATCAAGGGCTACCTCGGACGATTCAATGCCAGACGCCTCTACAGCTCCGAGCGGGTACGATAGGATGGCCGTGGATACCCCAGATTACACAGACTCCGACACAAATCCAAACACGACAGCAAGCAGCGTCGTTGATGGTCCTTCAGATGGGCGCAAGCGCCGCTCCGAGGCGACCCAATTGCGAAAGAGTGTTCTCGGCAAGAAGCATGGCGCCTTGAACGACACAAAGGTACGTGGCAATCTATATGCATCTTCAGATTCCTGGCTGCCCACCTTATGCACATGCTTGCGCGCCCACCATGTGCCAGCTCATTTACTCACTGCCCACCCAACTCTACACACCTAGATCCCGCTAAGCCTTTGCGGACACAGCGACCAGATCTCTATCGATTGACTGACACAATGCAGGAAGAGGACATGATCCGGCGATTCCGCTATCTACTGGGACTGACAGACTTGTTTCGCCATTTCATCGACAGCAACCCAAGTCCAACAATTCGCAACGTCCTTGCTGAAATTGATCGTCAAGATGCTGAGCATGCCGCAAGAGCAAAGAAAGCCGCTGGTAGAGCTGGTGGCGCCAAAGGCACGGGCAGAGCACGAAAGACGGAACAAGAGGAGGATGCTGAGCTTCTACGCGACGAAAAGCCCGGGGGCGCTGCCCAGACCATCTTCCGGGAGTCGCCTGCTTACATCTCCGGTGGTGAAATGAGAGACTACCAAGTTGCTGGATTGAACTGGCTCGTTTCGCTCCATGAAAACGGCATTTCAGGCATTCTCGCCGACGAGATGGGTCTAGGGAAAACCCTGCAAACGATTTCGTTCATCGGCTACCTCCGCCATATTTGCGATATCAAGGGTCCTCATCTCGTTGCAGTGCCTAAATCGACGTTGGACAACTGGAAGCGAGAATTTGAGAAGTGGTTGCCAGAAACGAACGTCTTGGTTCTTCAGGGCGCAAAAGACGAGCGCCATGACCTTATCAACACGCGCCTCGTTGACGACGGCTTCGATGTCTGCATTACAAGTTACGAAATGATCCTGCGGGAAAAGACGCATTTGAAGAAGTTCGCTTGGGAGTACATCATCATCGATGAAGCGCATCGCATCAAGAACGAGGAGTCGTCACTTTCCACAGTCGTCCGTACCTTCAGTTCGCGAAATCGGCTACTTATCACCGGCACCCCACTTCAGAACAACCTTCACGAATTATGGGCCCTGCTCAACTTCCTCCTCCCAGATGTGTTTGGCGAGGCAGAGGCGTTCGATCAGTGGTTCTCCAGTCAGAACGAGGATCAGGACAGTGTGGTTCAGCAGTTGCACAGGATCCTTCGACCATTCTTGCTTCGTCGTGTCAAGAGCGATGTTGAAAAGAGCCTTTTGCCCAAGAAAGAGATCAATCTGTACATTGGCATGTCAGACATGCAAGTCAAGTGGTACAAGAAAATCCTGGAGAAGGAAATTGATGCCGTCAACGGAGCCGGGGGCAAGCGAGAGTCAAAGACCCGGTTGTTGAACATTGTCATGCAGTTGCGAAAGTGCTGCAATCATCCTTACCTCTTTGAGGGTGCCGAGCCTGGTCCACCATACACCACTGACGAGCATCTCGTCTACAACGCCGGCAAGATGATGATGTTGGACAAGATTTTGACGAGGATGAAGAAGCAGGGTAGCCGCGTCCTGATCTTCTCACAGATGAGTCGTGTTCTGGACATTCTTGAGGACTACTGCGTGTTCCGTGAACACAAATACTGCCGTATTGACGGTAGTACCGCCCATGAGGATCGAATTGCTGCTATTGATGACTACAACAAGCCAGGCTCGGAGAAGTTCATATTCTTGCTCACTACTCGTGCTGGTGGTTTAGGTATCAATCTCACGACCGCGGATGTCGTCGTCCTTTTCGACAGCGATTGGAATCCCCAGGCTGATCTGCAGGCGATGGACCGTGCCCATCGTATTGGCCAGACCAAACAGGTGTATGTCTATCGCTTCATTACAGAGCAGGCTATTGAAGAGAAGGTCCTCGAGCGAGCCGCGCAGAAATTGCGTCTCGACCAGCTTGTCATTCAGCAAGGCCGCGCCCAGCAGCAAGCCAAACAGGCCGCCTCAAAGGATGAACTGCTGAGCATGATTCAACACGGCGCAGAGAAAGTTTTCGAAAGCAAGGGTGCAATGGGCCAGTTTGCTGGTGAAAAGAAGGAACTCGATGATGATGACATCGATGCCATCCTCAAGCACGGTGAGGAGAGGACGAAAGAGCTCAACGCCAAGTATGAGAAGCTTGGCCTTGACGACCTGCAGAATTTCACTTCCGACAATGCCTACGAGTGGAATGGCCAGAATTTCAGCAAGATCAAAGCTGACACTGGCATTCACTGGATCGAGCCGACGAAGCGTGAGCGCAAGGAACAGATCTACTCGATCGATAAGTATTATCGACAGGCACTTCAGACCGGAGGTCCGAAAGAGTCGAAGCCCAAAGCTCCTCGTGCACCCAAGCACATTTCGATCCAAGAATGGCAATTCTTCCCACCTGGTCTTGCCGAGCTACAAGACCGAGAGAATGCCAATTGGCAACGAGAGATCGGTTTCAAGGCCACTCTTCCAGATGACGAGGACATGGACGACGAAGCCAGGGCGGCTGAACAGAAACGGCGACAGGCAGAGATTGACGCTGCGACGCCCTTGACCAAGGAAGAGCAAGAAGAAAAGGAGGCTATGATTGAAGGCGGGTTCCCTGACTGGAACAAGCGTGACTTCCAGCAGTTCGTCAACGGCTCATCGAAATACGGCCGCAAGAACTGGGACGGGATTGCTCTCGAAGTCGATGGAAAGACGGCAGAGGAGATTGAGGAATACGCTGCTGTCTTCTGGAAGAAGTACAAGCAGATCAGCGACTGGGAGAAACACATTGCCAACATCGAAGCCGGTGACGAGCGCCGTGACAAGATTGCCTACCAGAAGCGCATGCTCGACAAGAAGATGTCGTTCTATCGCGTGCCATTGCAGCAGCTTAAGTTGAACTACAGTGTCAGCACCACGAACAAGAAGGTGTACACCGAAGAGGAGGACCGCTTCATCCTGGTAATGCTGCACAAATACGGCATCGACACGGAGGGCGTGCACGAAAAGATCCGCGACGAAATCCGAGACTCGCCCCTTTTCCGATTCGATTGGTTCTTCCTGAGCCGCACTCCCCAAGAGATTGGTAGAAGGTGCGCGACCTTGCTTGCAACGGTTGCCAAGGAGTTTGAGGACCAGCAGAAGCCGAACGGAAAGGGCAAGCGCGTCGAGGAGATCGATGAGGAGGATGAGGACGACGAGCCGCCAAAGAAGAAGGCCAAGGGTGCCAAGGTGAGCACCACGCAAGCTTCCTCAATGGGGAAATTACTTACTGACTCGCCACAGAACAAAGCACTGGACGTTGTCAAGGGAAGCAAGGCTACTTCTGCCGCTAGTTCACGAGCCGCCAGTGTGGTTTCTAACGGACCCGGCAAGAAAGGGAAAGGCAAGGGGAAGAAGTGATTTGCTTTCCCTCTTTGTCACGTCAATCCACTGGACAGACACTGCATGGTTAATGACTTTGGTTCTTATTACCGGCGAAAGGACGGCATTTGGCGTTCGCGTGAAACCTTGCTTGGGGTTGGTGGGAAGTTCTTGGGCCTGCAAGCAAAGGCTCGGTTCGAGAAGGAGGGCGGATTGCACTGATCAGCCATGGCTGTGAAACACATGTGTCCGATAGATATGGTTTACAGCAGAAGACGAGCAAGGCACATGAATAGACGTTGCGATTCTGCCATGTACGCCCTTTTCTTGTTGGTTTCTTGCGCGATGCTATGGAACAATGTATCGATTCTCGCTGGTAAAACGAGGCTCAGCAAGTGCGATTTTGAGGCAGCAACTTGCGACCACCGCAACGCTACAGCGTAGCAGGCACTTTCGGTCGAGGGTCACAAACGCGTAAGAGGTTCGGGGGATGGTTCTGATTAATCCTGGAATCTATAATTCATTGCAGCTGAACGACCTGCCTTTAGCCAATTGGAAGCCCCCATCGACGCCGCGCACCCCTTCTTCGAAATTTACAGCATTGCCAACAGGTAGCTCAAAGGCAGCAACGAGCATGGTGCCCTGAGCGGCAGGCGTGATCCTCTCGCCGGCAGCGTTCTTGGTCGAAGAGGCCGAAGAGCCAGCGGCACCGGCACCGGGGGCAGAGGCTCCGGTGGTGTCGCCGAGCTGGTCGGAGCTCGACTTCTTATTCAGCTTCAGCGACACGTCGGTGCCGTTGGCCCACTTGGCCTTCATGTTCGAGGGAACGTCGAGGCTGACCTGGACGAGCCCGCCGGTCCTGGCACCCGAAACACCGTTCTTGATCAGGTCTGCGACGCCGGAAGGCTGGGGAGGGATCGTCCAGGTGTTGGGGATCTTGTCGCTCTTGATCAGGCTGCTGTCGCACTTGGGCGGCGAGAGCGCGGTGGCGCTCGTGTTTGCGGTCTTGAGGTAGTTCTGGTCGATGCCGGCGAACTTTTGGGCGAGAGTGTTGAGGTCGTCGAGGAGTTCGATTTCGTTTGCGTCGTCCTGTACCTTGACAAGGCCGTAGTTGTTCGTCTCGTTTGTGTATTCGTAAGCGAGGCCGCCGGAGATCATGGGCATCTGGTCTTTGTTGTAGATGGTGTTGATCTCGTTGAAGTGCCGGGGCATCACTTTGTTGCAGCCGTATTCGGACATGAAGATCGGGTAGGTGGCGCCGGCATACATGCTGGCCAGCTGGTCGTATTGACCAGTCTTCCAGTCAGTGACGTCGCCGCACCAGGAGTAGCCATTTAGACCAATGAAGTCAGACTTGGAATCGTTGTTGGCCTCGCCATCGATGGCGCAGGTAAGGTAGCTGGTCGTGTCCTGGAGAATGTCACGGATGTCGGCAGCGGAGTACCCGATTGGGATGACTCGACCGCCACGGGCTCGCATGTACTGGTGCAGATCACGAGTCACAGCGCGAATGTAGGGTGAGTTCTTCTTGCCGGAGTCAGGCTTGCTGATGAGCTCGTTGGCGGAGAAGAATGCAAGGGTGTTCGGGTAGCCACGGAAGGCATCCATCAACTTGAAAGCTCGCGTTAGGTAGGTCAAGTGATAGCTGCTAGCGGGATCGTCCTCGTTGATGGATTCGTTGGGCAGCGGGCTGTTGACGTCGATGACCATGTACATACCAGCAGCGTTAAAGATGGATGCACACTCGTCGTGATTGATTTCGGGATCCAAGTTGTAGACGCGGATAGCATTGCTGCCAATCAACTGTAGGACAGCAGCATCACGACGACATTGGTCGGCATCTGAAAGGGGATCCTTATGGGTTTTGGGATTGTAGCCAGCTGCTCCACCAGGCTGGTATGCAGCGCCAACAAGCTGGAAACGATCGCCGGTCGTACCGTCGACGAACTCCTGACCCTTGATGCCAACGGCGTTCATGCCAGCAACGGCAGGGGCAAGAACGGCCGTGGCGAGGCCGGCTGAGATTATGGACCGCATTTCGGTGCTTGAGGGTAGCTATGTGATGATGTGATATTGATGTGATCGATAGTCGTTGTGGTATCCGCGCCGTATGCTCCAGGCAGGCGAAGACAAGTCGTTAGGATGAACCGATGATTTATTAATACGGTTAGGTTCCGAGTGCCGTGGTCTCTGTGAACGAGTGTGTTGCTGTAGTGGTAGCGATCGGTAGGTGACTGCGTCAAAAGAAGAAGCGACAGAGAAACGGCAAGCACTAGGCGGACAAGGAAAAATCAAGGGTGATGGAAGAAATAAAAATGGATGAGGAGACAAACAAACAGAAAAGCATGCGGGCAAGAGTCTATCATACCTACCAAGGGACTGTGGATAGGCGAAGATTGGTAGTCTCGGCGCCAACGCTTGGGCTGAGCAGGAAGAACGGGGTCAGCTTCAAACGAGGTGAGGTTGTGATGGAACTTCCAGACATGGCATGGCGGCGATACAGTGGAAGAGCGACATTACCCCGGTTGACATGTCTCGCCTCGCAAGAGTCACAGCGGGCTGCACTGTGGCGGCGCAGCTGAAGCAATGGCAACGCTGCATGTGGCAGAAGATACAGAGTGGCGGACAGCGATGCTGACAGCTGACGCCTGCTGGCCAGAAGGTGTTTTGAAGGAGCGCTTCAGACGATGCCAAGCAGCTCTGCCATGTTGGCAGAGCGAAAGCTGCTACTAAAGGATGTCAGCACGCCGAGTGCCAAAATGGGAGGGGCAACGGGCGAGGCCGGTGACAAGATTGAGTGCAGAAGACATCGGCAGACAGCTGGCCGCCCGTCTGCGACCCAGCCGTTGCCAGTGCATTGGTGCTGAAGCATGGATATGTGCATGTGGAGATAGACTCTGGTGTGCAGGCGAAGGCGAGGAAACGTCGACTTGGGGCATCGGAGATGGAGTTTTGATTGGCCGATGGCAGAATGTTTCTCCGCGCCGACGCTCAGCAGCACCGCCGCCTCGAATCGAACACTCGAGAGAGAGTTGATTCCGCAACAATCCCTCCTTGAAATCCATCTCAGCTACGATAAAATACTGTCAGGAGCGCTGCATGCTAGCAAGCGGAGATTGGCCCGCATGCAGCGTCGCAGCTTATAATGACCGCTACATGGTCATGTTTCCAACTGTCGGCACGGTTTTGCGTAGCCAAGCAGCGTGCCTGGTCTCAGACACAGTAATGGTGTAATTCTAGAACTTGACGGCCAGTGCAGAGAGCATGTGAGGATACCTAGGTAGCTGCCTACCTACTTGGTAAGGCGGCGCTCCAGACTGCTTTTATCGGAAATGTATGCTGGATATGATTCTCTTACCATGTCAGTCTTCTGCGCTCAACATCTGGTTCCCTCGATTGATAGACAATCGGGGCATTCCAAGCTGGCCGCCTCGGCTTTCTTTGGTCATGACGAGTCCAGGTACCAGTATCGATGGCTCGGCAGGTGATTATCAGCTGGACCTGAACGAGAGGCCAGCCACTAGCCCAGCTTACATACACTCATCTACAGGACAGGCAGCGTGAGCGGGCGGGCGGGGCAAACTTCTGGAAGCTCCATCGAAGCTTCAGAGCAGGAGAAGCAGGATCAAGTTGGGCGCCATAATTGCAGGCACCCATAAGCCATACGTGCACGAGTCCTACGAGACTGTCACGGATAAAGGAAAGACCGATTAGATATCAGGGACTCTGATCTAATTAGGTGTCACGGACAAAGGAAAGACCGATCAGACGTCAGGGACGCTG
>UYJD01000013.1:569603-591791 GCA_900618795.1 Cyanodermella asteris
CCCAAAAAAAAACGCCACGAAGGCTAGCTCTGCTTTGCTTTTTACTTTCTGAGGATCTCGAGATGCGTCTCCGATTCGCAAAGCTTTCCAAGCTCGAAATGAGGGCTGGTTGGGGTAACGAACGGGAAGCTAGCCGAAACTCGTCTTCGGGCTTTCGGTGCTCCATACTCCATGAGCTGTCCTCCCCGCGTCAGCAAGTAGTAGTGAATGCAGTTAGGGCGGAAACTCACTGGGCTTTGAGCTGTGAGCGGTTCCTAAACTCTACGCTGAACTGGGTGGATCGGCGTTCGCTACTACTTGTGCTCATATCTATAAAGAGTGTCGCTGATTCAGAGGATATATCGGTTCCTAGCTCATCTTCCAACGGGCAGTGATCACTTTGCCTACAATTCCCAGACCCTTCCTGCTGTGCAAACTCCACGGGCTGTTCCGCCTTGCTTTGTATATTCGATCCCCTACCGCCCAAGTCAACCATATCCTTCACCGTGGCCTCCCCGAAAGTCATCGTCTTCGGACCCACAGGCGCCGTGGGCTCCTCCGCCGCCCGCACAGCCCACGGCCTCGGCGCCGACGTGGTTCTCGCCATGCGAGACACCACCAAAGCCACCCCGAGCCTGTCCTCGTCCGAAGAATCCTCCGGCAACTACACGCGCGTGACCGCCGACCTCGAGGACCCGTCCAGCGTCTCCTCGGCCGTCACCCGGACGGGCGCCAAAATCGCCTTCTTCTACCTCGTCTTCCAAGACCAGGGGGCGATGCGCGAGACCGTCGAAGCCCTCAAAGCCTCCGGAATCGAGCTCGCCGTGTTCCTGAGTTCCTTCACTATCTCGAGTACCCCGATCCGGGAGGTGGAGCCTTCGGCCGCGATCCCGTACGTCCATGCACGGGTGGAGGTTAGTTTGGAGGAGGTTTTCGGCCCGGGGAACTATGTGGCGCTCCGGCCCGGGTCGTTTGCGAGTAACAATAGGCAGTACCTCGGGGGAATCGGCGCTGGTGAAGTCAAGATCTGGCAGCCGGAGGCTCTGATCGATAACATTGTGCCCGAGGACATCGGGCGCGTGGCGGGCACCGTGCTAGCTAGAGGTGTCCCCTCTGACGGCAACACGACGATTTTCGTTCTGGGTCCGGAGCTGACGAGGTAGGACGAGACGCTCGAGGTCATGGCAAAGGTTCTGGGTAAGAATCCGAAGGTGGAGCCGGCTACGGAAGAGGAGCAGAGGAAGCTGCTTCTCGAGGTGAGGAAGATTCCGCCACCGGTGGTGGATTACATGATGAGCCAAGCGGGAATGATCGATGACCCCAGCTTGGAGCTGAAGGTCTTTGGGATCCCAGTTGAGGAAGCTTGGCTGGGACATGTGGAAAAGTATTCGGGCTTCAAGCCGACGAGGTTTGCGGAGTGGGTTGAAGCCAACAAGAGTGAGCTGTCGGTTTGAGGAACTGACTTTTTGTGTCTGATGCACGTGGATCAAACGCTCCTAATGATTCCACTCTTCATCGACGATAAACAGAATGCATCACATGATTCGCGAGGACATGATCCTCGGAAGTGTTGGAACTCTTTAGATAAGAACATAACAACAACCACCACTAGAGAATATCTTGTGCGTGCAATACATTTCCGTCTCTTGATGAAATGATTACAGAAGCAACAATGGTTCAATTTTACAAACACGCTCATTGCACGGTCAGTCTCTGCTCAAGTCGGTCTGTCGCTGTGTATGGCAAACAAAAGAGCTTAGCGTTTGCATGGGACAAATTGAGACGGATGCCACCGCATCGCCCAGCTCGGCACTGTTCCGTGACCGGAACTCAGGCAGATAGACAAGCTACACGCTGAAGGGATTATACTGCCCAGATGTGTCGAGACATAACATCGAATTTTCTTCGCCTTGCACGTGCTGTCTGGTATAGCTCGCGAATCTTTTTTTCAGAGTGTACACAAAACACGTCAATTGTTTTCCATGTGGCGAGATAAAAGTAGGTGGATCAAATCCATTCACATCGTATCAAAGGGCTCTCTGGACCATCAGATGAGCATTCTTTCAAGCCGCAGTCTAAGCTACGATTCGCCAAAGACCTCGATGGCGCTTCGAGGAGGGCTTAGTGCTCGTAGCACAGACAGAAGAACGGTTGGTCAGGGTTTGGCCATGATGGTCTGGACGTGCTTGAAGCTGCGTCATAGCAGAGCCGCAGTGCGAGGTGTCGAGCCCGCAACTGTTAGCTGAGTTCCAGCGGCAGACGGCAGCCTGGGGCGGGGTAAGCACAATGCCATGTTCGCTGTCTCCGTGCAGCATGGCAGAGTGTGAGCGAGAGACACAGTTAGCGCTGTTCCATCGTTACCCCAACAGAGCAGGAAAAGCAAGCTTGTGGTGCAAGCGAGAAGCGGCCGGGCCGGCCTCGACGTCAGTCCATCTCCAACCTCCCAAGCTGCTTGCGTTCCTCTCCACCACACATCCCGGAGCTCAAAACCACCCGCACGACGCACCTTGTACCTTTTGTCTCGGTTCGTTTGCTCATCCTGCTCTGATAACTGACTGCCCGCGAGGCTGAGCCCTTCTCGTTTCATACGCAGCCCGTCCTTCCCTGCAGCTCGACCTACTCCACCCTCACACTCAGGTCGGAGCCACACACCGTCAAGCGTCCATTTGCTGCTCGCAACCACTCTCGAAGCAAACAGGATGGGCTCTTTTCTGTTCGAATGGTATGTTCGCTTCGCGCAGTCATCGCCCAAAGAGTAGAGTCCAGAAAGGCTAACACGCCTTGCAGGCCACATGCGGCCACCGAGGTCTTTGTGACTGGAACTTTTGACGACTGGGGTCGTTCGCAGAAGCTGGAAAAGAAGGATGGCGTCTGGCAAAAACTTGTCGAGCTTCCCGTGGCGACTGACAAGATCTACTACAAGGTCCGTTCTCACCTGCTCATTTGTGAGGTATCGCCAACACGTTCTTCGCAACGGGCCGTTCCTTCTGTGACCCGGCGGGTCGCAAATGCTTGATTGACCGTTGCTAACGCCTTCCTCAGTTTGTGGTTGACGAGAACTGGACCACAGATCACACCGCCCCAACTGAAAAGGACGAGAACGGTAATATCAACAACGTCCTCCTGCCCGAGCACATTATCAAGACGAGCACTGGCACCGTCGGTGGCCCTACCTCAGATTTACCCGGTGCATTCCCAGAGACGCCAGCTCCAGCATCAGAGAATCAGGCATTCAACGTTAATCCCATTCCAGCTACTGCCGGTATCGGTAACCCCGTCTCTTTGAGACCTGGGGAAAAAGTCCCAGATCCTAGCACCTTGACTTCGAACACTATCCAGAGCACTGCTACCACCAGCAAGGAAGCTTTTGAGAAGAGCCCGTCTGGTGCACCCCTGCTGCCAAACCCTGTCACTCCAGCTAAGGAAAAAGGCACTGGTATGTTTGGCCTACCGGAGCAGACCAGGAGCATGATTCCGGAGTCGAGCTTGCCGCTTGGCACTGGAGCTACCACCGAGGCCGAGAAGGATCCTGGTGTCATGATCTCTGGCGGAGGAGGAGCTCCCTCTACTGCGGCTCTTGCTGGTGCAGTCCCCCGTGAGCCGAGAGGCCACGCCGAGGTCGTCGAGGGCGGTGCGTCCAACTTGGCCACCATTTCCACTGGCGGCGGAGCGACTACTGCTGCTCTGGCAGCACAAGTGCCCGTGGAACCACGAGGCACGGCTTCCACTGTCGATAGCTCTGCATTCGGCAGCTCCGGTGCTCCTGTCACTACCTCGACTGGCGGCGGTGCTACCACTGCTGCGCTTGCGGGCGGGGTCCCTCTCGAGCCGCGAGGAGTGCCCGAGGTTGTCCGCGACAGCCAAGCCCAAGCCGGTGTTGGCCCGGAAGCCAGTGCCAATCCTGAGGCTGTTCTCGAGAAGAGCGCCGTGGAGAAAGAGCTGGGAGAGACAGTGCACACCGAGCCGGCGACGGCGGGTGATCCCAAGCCCCACGATAAGGTGTACGCGGCCATCGGCGGTGCCACCGCTGCAGTGGCTGCTGCTGGTGCAACTGCTGCTGCCTACGCCAACAAGGCCAAAGACAGTATTCAGTCCGGCGAGGCCCAGAAGTCTGCCCAAGGAACTGCTGTCGACGCAAAGGACACTGCATCCGGGTACGCAGGTCAGGCTCAGGCCGCAGCTACACAAGCCAAGGACAATGCTGCTCCCTACGCCGCTCAGGTCAAAGATACTGCTGCTGGATACGCCGCGCAGGCTCAAGAAACAGCGGCTCCTTACGCTACGCAGGCCAAAGACACTGCTGCCGCTGCTGCAACCTCTGTGACAACCGCAGCCGCAGCGACGGCCGCCTCAGTCAAGTCTGCGCTCCCCGAATCAGTCCAAAAGTCGATAGACCAGATAAACTCCGGTCCTTCTCTCGCTGGCACAACTGAAGGTACCGGTAGCACCCCTGCTACTCCCCAGGTTCCAGCCACTGTCAAGGACTCTCTGGCTGCCGCACACGCACCAGCTGAAGCTGCGGTCAACCCGACTCAGGTCAGCAACAAGGCAGCTGTCGAGAAGGAGCTCTACAACACCGTCCTGCCTGATCAGGGTATTGACGAGCCCCCAGGATCCGGTGTCCCGCCCACCGTCGGCGCTTCAATCGCGGCCGCACATGTGTCACCCGAAGCTGCTGCATCCAAGACTGCCGTGGACGAGAAGGCGCAGGTGGAAAACGAATTGCTCTCCACTGTCAAACCCGCACAGTCCTCGGGCACTCCGGCTCCTACCATTTCTGCCGCAACCGCGACAACCGCTCCCGATGCCTTGGTCGTTGGAAAGTCCATCGAGACCCCGTTGACTGCAGCTGGCCCCAGCGGTGGCAAGACTACTACCACCCCTCTGGACACTGGCTTGAATGCCACTGCAGCCTCTGCTACTACCACGACGGCGGCCAATCCTAAGCTGTCTGCTATCTCGCGAGATGTCAGCCCGATGACCAGACCTGGCGACCAGACCCAGCCTCTCGCGACGATGGGCATCGCTACTGATGCTGTGCCGACCGCCAGCGGACCAGCAGCCTCCAAGACCACCGGTGGATCAGTTGCCCCTGGCGAGGTCGGTGCATCTGCAACCAAGACGGCGGGTGTCCAGAACCCAGCTCTTGCTGCTGCTCAACAAGCTTCTAGGAACCCAACTCAAGTAGCACCTGCTTCCCCGGCTAGCGTCCAGACGGAAAGCAGCGCTACTAGCAAGAGCAGCAAGCGCCGCAGCTTCTTTGGTCGTATCAAAGACAAGGTCACCCACAAGCGACAAGAGGGCAAGGCCGGCGAGAGCAGTCAGCAGTAGAATGCTGCATTTCCGTCCCGGCAAATGATTGATGTGATGTCGGGCGAAGAGGGCGACAGTGATACTTCAAGCGATGAAGACGAGGCATATACCCCAAAGAAGAGCAGGCCGATTCGGGCAGGGTTGCGTTCCGATATACGGGGACGTCGACAATGTAATGATAATGTCACATTTTGTAAGGTTACCGACGTGGACGGACGGAAGCGCGCAAGAAAAGAGATGACTCCCGCACGACGCAGCAATGAACATATGGAACGAGTACATAAACGAGCCAGAATAATGCATCGCATCCAAAGTCTCGAGGCTATGGACGAAGAGCAATCCGCGAGATCGCGTGCGAGGACCCATCTTGGCTGGCTTCGACTCTATTCCCTAAGAAGCAAGCCTCGCTCAAAGAGCACGGGCGATATAGCAATGAAGAAGAATACTGACATGCATCCAGTGACTGGGCTCGAACCGCCGCCGCCGTCACCGTTGCCGGGGTCTTTGGATCTCAAATTACCGGATCTCGGTACGCCGTCACTGCTCGAGGCGTGTGGTGCACAGATCCAATCGCGAGCGGCTCCGATGATTGATTTTCACGAGATCATTTCGCCGAAGAAACACACTGACAGCACTCGAGTGACTTTCGACTGCATTGTGCAGCGCGAGGAGGCCAAGAGAGTGCTTGCAGAATTTATTGACAGTCTGACGGACGAAGATATTCAGCGCATTGGCACGATTCGCTCTCCTCGTACAAACGTTGGTCCTCCTGTATCCTGCTCACGTCGATCAAGAGAGTTCGTCCCGGTGACAAAGCTTTCTTTCCCGTTACGCACCGTACCAGAGGCACCAATCGTTCCCAAGAAACGTGGAGCAAGAAGTACACAGCAATCCACAGCGAGACCATCAATGGATACGCAATACGGGCAACTGAATGGACTGCAAGAAGCACTCCTCAACCCCCTCGCTGATCTAGTGGCGATCCATCGCCTTGCGCAGCTGGAAGACGAAGCAGAAAAGGTTGACCAACGTGCCGCCAGCTGGGCCCGCGAAACCCAGCAACTTGCTTCTCAGCGTCTCGAGGAAATCTCGGCCGATTCGGCGGCTCGTCTGAGTAGTTGCTCGATCGCTACCTCGAAAGACGAGCCGGACCACAAGGCCGATCCAGATCCGCGTGCCGTAAAGCGTGACCTCGGAGGCTACGAAAGCGAACCCACAACTGCCGCATGGAGACTTCCAGTCTCAGATAAAGCGTCCGACAAGCTCCCCACCACCGCACGTCATGCTGCGCTAATGGCCGTCGGATCAAGCGATGGTGCGCAAGACCCTGCCGTCCCTCGCGCTTCGATCGATGGCATACCGAGTCCTCTTCATATCTTCAAGCGTGGAATCCGCAACAACAGCGCCAAGCACTTGCCCCTACACCACCAAAGCTCCGATTCCACGCTCTTCAAGCGCGAGAAACGGTCGAAAATCCACGAAGCAAAGACTCGGTCCAGTCTACCATCTGCCTTGGCCAATTACAAGCGGTGGAAGGACTCTTTTGACAGCAATGAGAGCTCCTCTCGGAAAGTCGAAAGTGACGTTCACGCCGCGATCCCGGAGGAGAAGGAGAATGGAATGGTTGATGTCGAAGCCGAATCCCTAGCAAGTGTGAATGGTGATGTAAGTTTCTCCAGCGATGCGGAGATGCAGATCCTGAAGGCGAAGGCGTTGGCGACCGTGTTGGCGATACAGTCCGAAGATTCGATGCAGCAGAGCGGGTCGTCGAAGAACAATGTGGGATGGGAGACGGATAGCCCGTCTGTCTACTCGCAGTCGCCGTAGACGTGATATTCCATTACCTGGATCTAGGGCCGCAGAGGTTTCGAGGGCGTCGAGGTGGACGCAGCGTGGTGTGCGGATCGAGTCTGCGTTGTTCACCATTCAGTGATATTGATTATGGTGCTCTTCAGGATTGCATTTTGTTGTTGCGGTATGAGTTTCAGTGTATGATCTCGTGCATAGCTTAAGCTCGTGCGTCCTGGTGCTGTGGCTGTATACCAACACTTTGTTATCAAAAATTAGCTTGTCGACTCAAAATCCAATCTTCGACGGCGCAGGCTCTGATCTCATGAGTGCTACACTTTTCACTTTCGTAGACTGTCCATGTGTCTAATATTCGCTCAACAAACCATTCACATGCGTGATAGTCATAAAATTCGTCTCACACCGATCGTGACCGGACTTCAACACGCTCGTAAAGCAATCCGCTATATATTCCAGTAACCGTGCGTCAATATATTCCCGACCTCCAGCATGCCACCCGCCGGCAGGATCATCACCATAGTGTGTTGCCATTCCATCTGGCTCGGCGGGCCGACGCTCGGTCTCGACGAGTCGGAATGGCTTCTCGAGCCCTTCCAGTCGGGCGAACACGTCATCTTCCGCGAGCACGTCGAGATGGGCATCAAGGCCGTGCGGGAGAAGGGTGGGGAGCTTTGGTTTTCGGGGTGAGTTGAGTTGAGAGGAGACGATACGATACGATACGAGATGAGATGATATTAGATGAGATGAGAAGCTACAGCATTCTTCGTCTGCATCCTCGTCTACACTTGGAAATGACTGGAGCTGACGGGAGCCGGATGAGTAGGGGGCCGACGAAACGGGATAGGA
Organism: Cyanodermella asteris; assembly: GCA_900618795.1. Lineage (NCBI taxonomy): Eukaryota > Fungi > Ascomycota > Lecanoromycetes > Ostropales > Stictidaceae > Cyanodermella > Cyanodermella asteris. The sequence goes on from UYJD01000013.1 coordinate 577,551, forward strand.
CGGACAGGAGCGAAGGCGGTTCATATTTGGTGCGTTGATTGACGGAGGGTTCACTCCGTAGTGTGAAGAATTGCACGATGTAGATGTCTGTCATGTATTGTACATGCTTCTGCTTTTGTTGCTACTGTACTACCTAGTTACACTCTTTGAACTCTGCGTGACTAAACTCGTGCTACCAAGGCCCTGGCTAAAGCGCTCCTCGCCGCCGAATCGTCAGACAACTTGACATCCGAATTCAGTCTACACGTCGACGAATTCGCCACCGATTCGTTCCAAAACATCCTCTTCCCGCTCCTGCAATCGCACGCGAGCGCTGCCGCATTTGAATCGTCGAGATCATCGAAAATCTCCGAAATCAACATTGTCGGTCACGATTTCAAGGAGGCTCGGTTCAGGGAACTTCATTTACCTGCGTTGGAGTTCTCGGAGGGCTGGATTCGTGAGCGTGTACGGTATATCGGTACGGGTGCGGCGGGGGGCCCGGAGGTTGAGGTGGGAGAGAAGAGGGCGGTGGAAGAGTGGAGGGCGGTTCCGTGGGGTGATGTTGGGGATTTGGCTGGGAAGAGGGTTAGGAGGGGGTGGACGGAGGGGAGACGGGAGGAGTTGGTGCAGGTGATTCGAGGTAAGGATCTGAATGGTGAGGAGTTGGGGTGGATGTTGGGCGTCTTGGTGGGAGAGCATGCAGATGTTGCGAGTCGGGTTGTGATATCTATGAATGCTTGAGCACTCGACCCGTCATAACCAATGATAAATAATCAATAAAACTTCGAACATCTTATTCTACAAAACATGCCCATTAACAGTTGCAATGTATATAACTCGAAAGAAGCAGTCTTCGAGAATGGTGAATTTACCGCCAGAATGGCCAGTCTCAGTGCCCAACCAACATATGTATCTTGATTTGTATTCACAAATTCGGATCGCCGAAGATACGCGTTACAGATCAGACCCTCGAAGTATAACTTGATTTGGTGTTTCATGACTGTGCTCACCCAGGATGCTCGGGTAATCCTGACAATAAGTCGTTTGCAGATGCTGCTGATCGACGCCCGATACGTAAAGATCGACTGGGGAATTTCTTCGTATGCTGGTTGGATGCGCAAGCCTGTGCCCAAAGGTGGCTCTCCGGCCTCTAGTATACGACTGAATGCCTCTGCACGGCCACGGAAAGCTCAGAACTGAGACGAATCGGACGAGTGATAAGCACGGGAGAAGTGTTCCTGAGCATCAGGGTTTAGCTCACAAAGGGTTCAGGGACGGCACAAAGCCCAAACAGCACTAAGGATCTTGGGCGGCGAAGATGATGTCGGCACCGTCAGATACGAGGGCGACGATTGGATGAAGGAATTGGAGGCAGTGAGACCCGTGACACGAATGCGAGGCACAAAAGGACTCGGAGGGCGATGACGCCGCTCTTTGCTGATCGCACTGGCGGATGAACGAGTCGAAACGAGGCATAACGAGACAGACGCACGACGACGCTTCTCACTCTCCTCAGCTGCTGCGACTCCTCTCTACATTCTCTACTACTCTCCGCTCACTACCATCGCATCGCACACATCTGCCGTACGACTGACGCAGCATAATCCTGCCCTTCATCAGGCCATATTGGCCGAACGAATTGGCATCTGCACAAATCCCGCATCCGTGCCGCGGTTCCTGAAGGCCCAAGTGCTGCACAGTCGCACTTATTAGGCAGCCTAACACGAGATCATCTTCCTGTCCGAGCAATCGTCCAGTCTTCCACTGCTTCACGCCGACTTTTGCAGAATCTTCAATCGCCTGCTGCTTCCGTCGCACCATCCCGGTACGTTCCCGTCAAGCACGTCGCACCATCGCGCCGACCTCCATCTTCCCCTCGACACAGTCCGCAATAACACCGTTTCATATCACTGACGCGCTCGCCCCACAGGCCAAGCTGAGGACCACGCTTCTAGTCACCAGATACCAAGGCCCGTCTGGAGGTCTCCATTTCCTCCATCGCTGATATATCACTTGATGGCGACCCCTCAATCCGCCAGCGCTGACCCGGCTCCATCGTCCGAAGTGCCCACCGTTGCTGTAGACGACAAATCTGTTGGAGACGGAGAGAAGAGCTCGCTGAAGAAGAAGTTGTGGCCGTTTGGGAAAAAGAAGGACGACAAGCAGGACAAGGCGCCCGCAGAGTCTGGCCTTACTTCCACATATTCAGCTCAGCCCCGATCCGCCAGTCCGGCGCGAGCAGCAACAGGCATGAGTGCTCCAACTTCTCCGTCCAGACGGTTTGATCAGTCTCCACAGAGAGTTGCATCGCCCGCATCTTCACAGATATTTGAGCGTAATGTTCAAGAGGAGAGTCTAGCACCTGCCGCCGTCCCCTCCGCTATTCCCAATCACATCGCGACGGAGAACCACATTCCTCCGGCGCTCGACGCGGCCTCCTCAACGATTACGAACACGAAGCTGGACCCCGACAATGTGGAAATCGTGACGCATATTTCACACCAGCCAGCGGCCATGTCTGTAGCGCAAGGCACCGGCGCAGGAAGCATTTCTGGCATCGCATCTTCAACTGCTGGCGTGTTTGGAGGAGAGATGGCCGCAGCGGCTATGAGCCCTTCGCTGCCTGCGACAAGCGAAGAAGCTGCAGCTGCCGTTAGATCAGTGCCGACCACAACGTCTGGACCTGGAGTTCCGCCTACGGGCACTCACGGGAATACGGCAACACTGGACGATGGAGCTTCATCTTACGGTGACTTGAATCCTACCGATGTGCGACGCCTATCCTTCATCTCTTTTGCAGATGTTGTACATCACGAACAAGCGCAGACTGTCGGGTCTGAGACCGCCTCACAAGTCCCAGGAGCAGGAGCTATCTCGCCACTGCCTGGACAGTTAACTCTCCTGCCGTCACCTGTACCGGGTACGACGATGCCTACGCAAGCTCTGTCGCCTTCTCTGAGTGCGGCTAGCCCTGTTGTCAGTCCTGGTGCCAGAAGTCCCAGCCCGGTTCGAGCAGTCAGTCCTCCAATGCGAGCACAAAGCCCCAGCTTCCTGAGCGCTGGAAGCCCAAAAATGGTAGGCGGCTCTCCAAGCCCTCCCACAGGTGTATCTGGCGAACTCGCGGTGGAGACGATGAGTCAAGCTCTGCGAAAGACTGGAAGCGGCGATCTGAGCGCCGCAAGAGACAAGCATGCAAGTGAGACGAACGAGGGGCTGGGTGTCCGATAGGCAAGGATGTAGTGAATGGTTAAGATGATGAATCAATAGCAGGCTTATACCCGACTACGAAGGGATTGAACTCGTAGACGAATGTGCTATGTGGTGTTTGGGAGTCGGATTAGAATTCATACCTACTGCGACAGTACCAGGTGTGCTGCACGCAATGATCAAGATCAGCAGATCCGATTGCTTTTTTGAGCGCATGTTGGTCAATGTGGACTTCCTTACTTTCTGTGACTGGAGATCATCGACATGATGATTCGCAGACCCCGAAGACGAACAGGATACCATTTCTAGCAGCTTTGTTATATGAGATGGTCTACAATATACGAAGGGTGTATAGCTATGATGAGGAGGAATATGGCCGGTCGCATCCTCAGGTCTCTGAACCAAAATGTCTTTCGAGGACTTATCCTTTCGTCCAGTCTCATTTCAGCTATTGCGCCGCTGTCCTAATTGTAGGATTGCAGGACGAAGATGGGTGAACAGAAGCCATGGCATTGACCTTGTCTTACGCCGACTCCTCAAGCATGTCGTAACGACTGCTGGAAGGCCTTGAAAAGCCACTTGTGCGAGCATCCACGCAACAAGCTGCACGAATGTATACTGTAATCAATTCTGATGTCTGTAGAAGACATCGAATGCCAGGACAACTTCTGTCATTGTGCCTTGATGCCTTTTGCATGGTCGGACCCTGGCCCGGAGTCTGGTTCTGCCGCGCCGACCTCGCGCTAGTCTCGCCTCCAGAAATTGTTCCTGAAAGCTCGCCGCCAGCTTCAACTTCGCCAGGCAAAGCTCGCATTTCTCGCATTGCCCGCTCATATCATTGCAGCCAGGGCCACCGACAAGCTTGTTCCTCACGTTCCTTTCACAATGTCGCCTCTTGGTTGCACCCGCAGCGTACCCTCCCTCTTCTCCTCGCTCTCAATCCACACCACAGCACCCCGAGCCAGCACCCGAACAGGCCAAATCCGCACCCAAGCAACCACAAGACGAACAACAAAACGCCTACGCGTCTCACCATCCCCAACGGCCCCGAGACCCCACACCAGCGCCTCGACACACCTCCCAGCATCCCGCCTCTCTCGCCCCACGAACCCAACAACCACCTCCATCACCTTCACCCCTCCGCCCTCGGCTCCCTCCCCTTACTACACGCCGTCCATCTTCCTGCCGCCCACGGACCCGCGCCGCCAAACCCTCGCCGCCTCGCACGCCGTCTTCAACCCGTACGCCGCGGACGCGAGCCGCCAGCTACCGCCCGAGGACCGGCGCACGTCCGAGAAAAAGTACCACATGACGGCGGAGCAGATTGCGGAGATGAGGAGCCTCAGGCTGGAGGATCCAGAGAAGTGGAATCGGAGGGCGCTGGCGCAGAAGTTTGGGTGTACGGAATTCTTTGTCAGCATTGCGGCGCCGACGGCGGATAAGACGAGGATGCAGGCGTTCATGGCGGCGCATGAGATGCAGAAGGAGCAGTGGGGGGCGAAGAGGAGGAAGGCGAGGGAGGATAGGGTGAAGAGGAGAGAACTTTGGGCCAGAGATGCCTGATTTGACTCGCCGACGACGGTGTGGAGAGATTGTTTTACTTCGCATTATTGTCTTAACGTTGAAACTACGGATATTACACTGCTGGATTCGACTTGCCACAAGATAGGCAGCCGGACGGGGCATTGAGTTGCTTGAGTATCTTATTGTCGATCGATACATGGCATGGGAAATAAAGACGGTTCGTCGGGACTGGCATTGGTTCAAGCGGGCACTGAAGATGTGGAGGAAAGCTGATCTCATTGCACGCATATTTGATCTCTGCAATCGAGCTGTAACTATACAAACTTCTAACCAAGTGTACAAATATTCCCGTTACTCATTACCTTCATAAGTATACAATCAGTGAGCACGGGAATGTTGCGTTCATTGCTGAACTTGCTTTTGTGTGGCAACCTTGTTCAGGTAAACCAGCATCCGAAGCCGCATTGAGCTGTCTGCTAGACCCATCCTGTCCCTTTCCAGATCAGTCTCGCCATTTGCCTCCTCCTTCTTACCTTTTGCCGTCGTCGCCTTCCTTGTCCGTCTCTCGATACCTTTCTCAACGGCGAATTCCAAATCTGCATCCCAGCGCAATTTTCGCTGGAGATCGAGCAACCTAAGCAAGACCTCGAAGCATATCGACAGCCTGGCATTGTCCACGTAAATGTTCGTATTAGCCGTATACGGCAGGTACCCCTCAACAAGACCATCTTGGTCGAGCACCGTGTCTCGAGACGACTTTGTGCCTGTCTGGATCAGAGAGTGGGCGACGAACTTGATGAGCGAGACTGCCGCACGTTCGGGCATCGGATCCAGCATCGGCGGGGATACGATCACGCTGAAGGCCGGCAATGGCAATGGTTTGAAATACTCCAGGCAAGAATCGTACAGCGTCCAGGTATGGCCAAAGTGGCCTGGGAGCTCGTACGCGAGCCTGACCACGAGGCCAAACAGACGCATCCTGAGCTTCGTGGCCGCATGACCGCCGAGCTGGGCAGTCGCATCAGGTTCCTGCGTTTTCACGTGTTTGCCGCTCTTGGGCTTGTCTTCTGCGGTGATGTCCATGGGATCCCCGACGCCATCCTTCTCGTCGTCCGTAGAGACGTCCAGGTAGTCGCCGAACTCATCGTTATCGAGATCGATCTTCCTGGCTTGAACGTCCTTTGGATCCTTGTTCCTTTTCGGCTTCGGCTTCGTCTCGTTCCGCCACACCTCCAGAAACTCGTTGGCGAACCTATCGCTTCCATCCGCGAAGATGGCGCGTAAAATCCTCTGGCGCTGCTGTGGGCCTTTGACGTACTTGGCAATCAGGCTCTCCGTTAGAGCCTCGGGTAGGCATCGCTCATTCAGATCCCGCTCGAGCGTCTCAATCATGTTCTCGAGCCACAGCTCCCATGGCGACCAGCGTAGAGGATGCAGCACGCTGCATCGAAAAGCCCACCCGGTCGCGGCCCAGAAGTCGGACGTCTTCCAAAAGAGTGATCTGTCACGCGCATAGGGCGACCGGAGGCCAACGAGATCATTGCTCCCGTGTTCCTCATCGTCGTCCTGCCGTCGTCTCGCGAGCCCGCCGCGGCGGGTCAGCGATACTTCGGGCCAGGAGTAGGTTTCTGCAATGATCGGGTCATTGGGTTCGACGAGCTGGCCCACAAGTTTCAGATAGCGATTGGCAAGAAGTGATACCTTGGAGGTTTCTGGGTCTTTGGCGCGGTCCGTGAAGATCGGGTGGACGGACAGCGTATTGATGAGGCCGAGGATGCTGGACGAGGGGAGGTAGATGGCTCCATTGGAGGCGACGCCGGAGGTGAGAAGAGAAGTGAGGAACTCGAGCCCGTTGGTGTAGAGACCTTCTTCAAAATAGATGGCGGCTTGTTCTTCGAGCTCGTAGGTGAGCCGCTTGACAGCTGCGGGAGGCATTGTTTGTAGGCCAATGTATCTTTGACGCAAGAAGTCTTGACCAGTTCTCGCACTATTCTCACCGCCGCATCTGTGACCTACGGACTAACCAAATTTTGTGGTTTGGATCCTCCGAGTGCTATTTCAGTATGTTGTGGCACGCCGGCTGGAGCGAGCGGTGTTTTTAAGCCATCATGAATTTCGCGACATGTTCGCAACTTCGTGCATGCATTTTGCAGGGTTGGTCATCTCAGTATGCAATCCGTGACTCGTCCAAAGCTCGTGCTTCACGCGACATGCCAAGTGATTTCGATGGTTGTGAAGTTGGTGTCGAGCCACAGAAAGTCGTGGCGGGCCGCCACAATTCAAAAGGCTTTGACCTCCTTTCAGCTTATTAAACGTTTCTTTGTCCCTGCACTAACATACACATGCACCTGACAGCAGGTCACAGATTGCAGTTCGGATCTGTCGACCAAGCGCAGCTATGCTGACGAGAGCCGTGCGCTGTCTAGGTGGACTCGACTGCAGTATTACAGGAATTCGCCTAGGATCAAGGCACTCGTCTCATTCTCCAATCCGGATCACGTCTCACCTCAACGGCTCACCCCCAGCTTGTTCTTGGTCCTGATCCCAGTTCGCGGGGTCGGACATTAGGCTGCAGGCTCTCAGAGCTCCAAGCAAGGCGGAAATGTTGCTTTGCCTCACATCGGTGCGAAGCTTCTAAGCCTATTGGGGTTAAGTTGAAACCAGTAACGCCCCAGGGTCTCATCATCCCGTGCCGCTGAAGATTCCGTCCCCGTTCCCTTATTGCAAGCTCGCCTGATGATATGTTATATAAAGATAAGACCACCCTCCATTCGTAGCTTTGGGGCTTCGCCGAGTCCTTGCCATTTTCGAGTACCCTGTACAGATACTTCTAGCCATGTTGTCTCGTTCTCTCATCGCCGTTGCGGCGCTTCTTGCCCCCGCCCTTGCTGATGCAGACGCCTCTACGACATCCAGCGTGCCCTCAGTCAATGTACCCGGATGCCCGCAGAAGGGAACCATCAAGTACAACAAGACCGTGCCCGACAAGAAGCCGTTCCCTTTGACGCAGGTAGATCTGTGCTACGACGAGCAAGCCCTTCGTGTCACGTTCACGGCATACAACGAGACCAACTACTTCTACAACGCCAGCTTGGGAACCAACGGTGCCCTCTACAATTACGAAGTCATGGAGGGTTTCTTCTACCGGGGCACCAACGACCCGCAGACATACCTGGAGTTCGAAGTGGCGCCGAACAACGTGACCTACAACGCCTTCGTGTACAATCCTTCCAAGGTTCGCGCTGCAGGTGCACCTTTTGACCATGCTAACATCATGGATCCAATCGGGGACGGGCTGAATTCGACGACCGTGTTGGACAAGAAAGCGCATACCTGGGTTTCCAATGTTCGCATTCCGTTGGGCCTCTTCAACGTTGATGATGGCCAGGCGAAGGGTACTCAGTGGCGTATGAATTTCTTCCGTACTGTCGTGTCCAAGGACACGTATCCGAACCAGTTGCTTGGTGCTTGGAACCCGCCGACGGACAATCCCAGCTTCCACGAGACTCCGTTCTTTGGAAACGTCAGGTTCATCTGATAGATGAAAGAACAAAAAGCATGTGTCCAACAGAGCGTTCCAGAAGAAAGCATCGCAACGAGGTCCCGATTAAACTAGATGATGCAAGCATCATTTCGTACCGTCCCCATAGACATGTAGCATTGCTTGAGACGTGTGTGTGAGGGAACGGTCCGGGGCTTTAGGGGTATTCATGTAGCTTTGAATGGGCTTGGATCACAAGGCTGGAGAGAAAGCAAAAGCAAAACATACAACAGCGAGGATTCCCCAGTGGTCACCCACATGAGTACTAACTTGCCGCCCTGCCGCTTTCCCGTCCTGTGATTGGATCCTACCTGCCCTTGGATCGCGTCTCTGCATTTCCTTACGTCGGCGAGCCCTTTCTCTCCCTCCCCTCCCTCCCATTCTCGACGTTACCGCTCTATTCTGCCCGACCAGCTTCGCCGCAGCAGTCCTAGAACAATAGGGACGTGGCCCGCGATGCGGCCTCCGATATCTTCTGCTCCGTGGCTTCCCCTGTCCGCTTCTGCCCACCTAGACTCGATATGGTTATGTGATTGCCGTCGGCCTGCTGCCCCTCCGTTCTCGTGTGATCTTAGATGGACGGACGACATAAGATGCGGGTGGGGCCCTCTTGTCCTTCGTGTTCCTTTCTCATCCTTCCGCATCCGCACAGCCCTCTCGTGGGCATCTACGCTCTACTATGGTACGAGCTACTCGGCTCGTGCGCGCTAAGGCGAAGGGGCCGCAACAGCGCGAGAGGGCCGTTGGCGAGGTACCTATCCATGAAGCTGTCTCGACGCACAAGCAGCGGCAGAGAGTGTGGAAAGACTTTGAAGCGTGAGATGACGAGTTCCTGCGAGGCCCTTTTTTCGATCGGCGCTGACGGGGATGCCTCCTGGCCAGATTCGCAGCCTGGTCTTTTAGGGCTGGCACCGGGACGCACGATGCTGGTTATAGATGCTGGCCAGAATTCTTGGGCACTGGTCCGATAGACGTGAAATCGACCGTTCTTTCGTACGAATGGGGCCACTACCGCGTCACAGTGTCGGCAGAGCTCGTGTACTTTTTGGAAGAGGGTGATCTTAGCATACTGCCTGATCGCAACTCAAGATCCGAGTATGTTTGCAAGTGGAAATAAATCTATGCTGCAGGCTGGGAAAGGAGGAAAGATCGATACGAATGAAATTTTGTTTTTGAACTTCTGGAAACTTCGACCAGAGTTGATTGGCCATAAAAATGAGCCAGTCATGGCGGAGAGAGCATTGATGACTCCCCTTGAAACCCACAGGACGTGACGGTCCACCTGGGCTACGATCCCGACTCGGGAGAGACCGATATGTACCTCGAAGTTCGACGGCGCCTCCCCGCAAGGGAGAGAAGAAGAGTGCCGCCCAGCCGATGCAGCCTGATTTCGGACACGAGAGCGGCTTGGTCGATGCTAAGGATATGACAAGGCATCTCGCAAGCTACCATGGCATCGTGGAGCCTCACAGCAATGGTAAAGCCACCAAGCGAGCCATTGCGGAGGCTGTCTTTACGCCGGAACCCAAGCGTGTGAAAGCGGTTGATGCGAGTCTTGATGACGCATTGTATAGGCATCGGGAATTCTGACAATCAAGTCTGAGCAGCAACCTCAATTGCTGCCTCGGATGTTTTCTGCTGCCCCGAAGTCACCTCACTTTTCTATCAGGAGAACCGACCCGTCTCCTGCATGCTTTACTTCCACCGTGGGCTAAGAAGCACATTCCAAGAACCGTCATCGAACTGCATGGTAATGTATTGACGGAAATCAAGTTTTTTGTCATCCGCTCGCTCCACATCGAAACGAGTCAGGATGTTCGCAGATGCAGTACGAATTTCTGCGTAGGCAAAACTGCCTCCAGTCAGCGGCTTCCCGTATGGTTCTTGGACATCGACTTACTTCTTTCCAATGCATGCATGCTTTCCGCCTGAAAACGGGTAGTACGCATCATAACTTGTCTCGGTCAGTAGTCATTCTTACCAAAGGTTTACAGTAGGTGACTTACTCCGGCTGCGGCGCACCACAACGCGCGTCGCCCTCAAGCCAGCGCTCTGGCCAGAATCGCTCAGGTTCGGGCCAATATCGCCCGTCGCGATGCAGCTGACGGTAGGACGCCGAGACGACCGTATATGGTGGGATGTAGAACTCGCCAATCTGGAAGCTGTCCTTGATCGTTCTGCGACCCATCTCGGACGCAATAGGGTGCATTCGCAGGTTTTCCTTAATGCAGGCCTCCAGGTATTTAAAACACGGCTTCTCGCGGACCGTCTTGCTGTCAAGGATCTGATCGTCAGGCCCGAGCACCGGAAGGGATTTTAGAAGCTTCGCTCTGACATCGGGATTCCGCGCCAGTTCCAGAAACAGGAATCCAATGGTGCCTGGAATTATGTGAGCCGCCTTTGCCCAGACCCTCGTCAAATCCCCGCTAAGCTTACCCGAAGTTGTTTCTGAGCCTGCGAGAAGCAGCTCGGACATCTGATCGATAATATCCTGGTTCGTCATTCTTGTGCCAGTGTCTGGTCGCTCGCCCTCGGTGAGCATATGATGGAGAATATCTTGTCTTCGCTTCAACCGCACTGTCTCACTTTCTGCCGCTCGATCATCGATCAACGTGGATATCGCCTGTTTCAAAGTAAGAAAATACGTAAACAGGGGCAGTTTCCGGGGTTGAAAACATACAGATGTCATGTCTTTGGGCCAGTCGAATTCAATGTCCCAGCCGAGCTTTCGCAGGAATCGTTTTATGAAAACGAACTGATGGTATTAGCGCTTACCACCTTTAATGGGCTATGCCAGAACCTACTCGATAGCGATTAACCTGCCCTGAAAAAATCGCGTCAGGGATTTTGGCCCAAGCACGATCGCGTTTCGTCTTGATCTTGGAGGGATCGAAAACCTGATCAATCTGTCCAAAGCCTTTGCCAAATGAACTCTCGCCCATGCTACAAGAATTAGTATAAGGAGAGCGTGGTCAGGGGGGTGGGCTTGGCTTACATATCCAAGGCAAGACAATGAAGATCCCGCATCAAGTCGGTCGTAAGAACGCGGCCCTTGCCTTTGAGCTCTTGGACCTCAATCATCTTGTAATAATTCGAGAGCAGGACAGATACACAGGCTTTGAAAAAGTTATCGAGCTCATCAACCGCACCAACGGTGAACGCAGGCGACAGAAAACGCTTGAGATTCTTATGCGGTATCTCCCGGCTGTAGTAATTATATCAGGTAAGTTTGGCTTCACTCTTTACGGGAACGGGGTTCAATATACATCTCACCAAACAGACCAGGGCTGTTCCTGTCTCTGGAGATTTCAGCGTACATGCTGACTTTGGGTAGGTCCACCTTGACAAGGATATCTCTGATGGGGTCTTTCCCCGCGACCCAGATTTGACGAGGGCCAAGGCGAGTCACCTCGCCATATTGCTGATGTTTTCTTTCGACGTACTTCCAGATGGTGCCCTGAGCGAAGCCCCAACGGAGGTGGATCGTCGTCCATGGAGCATACCATGGGCCGGGGATTCGACTCAGCGGAGACACAATTGCTTTGGCCGTTGAGGCGAGGTAGATAACAGAGACAAATACAAGCACCAAGATGACAGCCCCTGTTGCAGGTCTGATTGGAAGATTTTCTGGATCAACCAGCCATCCCTGCTTCCGAACAGGCTCAAAGGAGGTAGGGCTGTCCATCACTTCAGTTGAGTGGAGAGAAGCGAAGTAGCCACGACAGATCCTGGCGGACCAAAGCTGCAATATGTACGTTCCTGCAGCTTGCATGCGTGATGCAGGACAACCTGCAGAGCTTTAAGGTTCTAGCCACCGACTAGTGTTGACATTACTCTGCACTGGTAATGGGCGGCATATTCGTGGAGATCATCGCATCAAAGCGGCATCACGGACTTGTCGAAGATCATGCTGGTTGAAGAGATAACTCCAGGCGGAACCTTGGGTAAATGTCTGCCAACTTTCTCAACTGCATGACGAACAGCTGGGAAGGAACGCAGAGCTACCAGAATTAAGGTTCAGGGTCAACATTGCTGAGGCATATAAGAAAGGGTACATTCAGCCCCCATTCATGATCTCCACGTTGACGCGTTTACAATCTTTTATTCGCAGCATCATCCGATAGCAGTAAGATCGCCCTGGCTTGTTAGACCACAAGCAGTCCAGCGTACCCTGACAGCAAACTAAAGCACCATGGATCCATATGTTCGCAGCATTGTTGACCTCGCCAGAAAACGAGCGACATTTTTCAGGGACTTGGACCTTACACTGCCCGAAGACTACCGTCTTGCAGATCTGCCGATCACCGACCACGCAAGCTTCTGGAAGGCGAGTTCCACGAATCAAGAGTGTGTGATGACACAAAGTCAAGTTGACGGCATTATCCTGAAGACCGGGGGTAGGAGACCCATATTCCCCCTCACCCTCGCAGCCACTGACACCAGCCAGGGACTACTGACCGACCCAAGGTAACTTCGTACTCTCAGATTGAGCTGCAGAGAACAGCCAACCTACTTGGAGTGGGCCTTCTCCGCGCGGGCCTGCAGTGCGGGGATCGAGTGGGCAATCTCTTCTATGCCGGAGACATGTATGGGTCATTCTTGCTCCACATCCTGAGTCTCATGGCTCTCCCCATACCAGCCGTCCAAGTGCCGATTGGCGGACTAACTAGCGAAGCCGACACGGTCCACGTCATCGAGCAGTGTGGCGTGACGACGCTGCTGTCGACTGCAACATCTCTGGTGCGACTTGCCGCTTTTGTCAGGACCGCAAACCAGCCACTTCCCGGAGTTCGCCGCATCATGTTTGGTGGTGAACCGCTCTTCCCTGATCAAGAGAAAATTTTGCGATGGGCATTCCCTAGCGCAACCATCAAGAGCTGTATTTACGGCTCAATTGATGCAGGAGTGATCGGGACTGCCACGATCGACGCAGACACGCGGATTTTCCAGACCATCAAGGAGGCGGCTATCGTAGAGATCGTCTCGAGCGAGGACCGCATGACCGTCATCGAGGATGAGAATGTGCCTGGTCTGTTGGTGGCGACAAGTCTAATCAGACAATTGTCCCCTGTCCTTCGTTATCCAGTCGGTGACCGTGCGGAATGGGTGGATCGTCAAGCGGGCCTCTTTAGGCTCCTAGGCAGAGAAAGCCATGCCGTGCGCCTTGGTCCGGTATCAATTGACATAGCAGATCTGCGCCAGGTCGTATCTCGGGCGCTTTGCGGCACTCCCGTGCACGCGATGCAGGCCGTACTTTCACGAAACCAGGGCAAGGACCAGCTGGAGCTTCGAATCGCGGCAAATCCGCAGGACAGGGATATCGCGGTGGAGACTATACGGAATCTCCTCTACGTTGAGCGTCCCATGTTCAAGCAGCATGTTGAAATGGGTATAGTGGGCGCGCTAATGACTCGATTTGTCGAGGTGGCAGAACTCGAGCTGGCGCCCAGAAGCCGCAAGCTCTTGGAAATCGTAGAGACCCGATTCGATGGAAGGGCAGCTCAGTAAATAGCGCATGGTGTCACAGATGGACAGGTGTTGGGCGGAAATCTTATGGAGTACCATCGTTCCAGATTGCTCAATCCGTGGCGCAGTTGTTTGGGTACGAAGTGTTATCGAAGAAGAAGCCGCGGGAGACAGCATCACACGTAGAAGTTTTCGGCTTATGCTTTGGCGCTAGTCACGACGATCAGTCAGTTGCGGGGTTGATTGGCGCTAGCGCTCTTCTAGAAGCTTTCTTTGAAAACCTTCCTCGCATTTGGCATCTGCGACGACCACTGGTCCGGGGTCTGGTACGAAATGTGATACCATGAGCCACTCACAGGTCGGACCAGCCTGCGAGAAATGCGAGCCGTTGAGCGACTTCGTTACGAAGCGATCTTTGCGAGCCAAACCTTCCCTCATCTCTCTAAACGATGACAGGTACAGAAACGGCCGTGTGACACCACCATGAGTCGACGTTCGAACTTTGCCCCCAGCCCCCCTCC
>UYJD01000013.1:594536-617366 GCA_900618795.1 Cyanodermella asteris
ACAGCCATGACTATACAAGAATGTTTTCATCGCAGCACCTGCTACGCATAAGTCTCTCAAGAGCCTAATAATGGCCGCCCGAAAAGTCTTTGTCACTGGCGTCACAGGGTACGTCGGAGGTGATGCCCTGTTCGTGATCATGTTGGCTCATCCCGACTGGCAATACACTTTCCTTGTCCCCAGACTCTAGCCGCGTTTCCGATTTCGTATCTAAATTTCCCGGAATTCGTGTCCTGGTCGGCGACATCAACGTCATCCACATTGTCGATCGCAAGGCTAGTGATTCAGATATCATCATGACATTTGCCAGCTCCGACGATACTATCTCCGCCCAGGCGGGTTGCCAGTGCTCTTAGAGCAGACTCCAACACTCGTTTCTAGATACATACTAGTGAAACAGCCAATCTACTGTTTAATGACCTAGACAAGGGTATCAGCCCTGGCAAAACTAATCCCAAGGTTTGGGACGATATTGATGATATTGGCGCCATCAATAACTGGCCTAATCATGTTCTACATCAGCCAGTTGAGAGGACCGTACTCGAAGCTAGTACAAAGCACGCTAATGTGAAGTCGGCCACCATTTGTCCGCCAGCTATCCTTGGCGTGGGCCGAGGTCCTGGCAACAAGCGTACGATCCAGGTCCCTATACTCATCGAACTTATACGACGTCGTGGTCGGGCTTTCTAGGTCGGTCGGGGAAAGGCCAAATGGAGCTTCGTGCACATACATGATCTGTCAAATTTGTACCTCCTTGTCGCTGAAGCCGCTGCGGCTGGTGGGGAAAGAGTGGATTGGGAAACAACGGCTGGTATTTTGCAGAAAATTGAGATCGGTAGTGGGGAGAAATCAGTCAGCGTGTCGCCAAGCGCCTTTGTGAAGCGGGCGTGCTCTCTACAAGCGAAATAGACTCGCTGGACGCACACGAAAGCACCAAGCTATTCGGGAGCCTCGGTCCCGACATGGTGGGAGCTAATTCTCGCAGCAAAGCAAGGCGGGCAAGAGATTGGGGTGGCTGCCGCAAATGTCAGATCTTGATAGGGCGATAGACGAGCAAGTCGCAGAAGAATTGAAGGCGTCTCTGAGCAGATTGCAGGATTTTCGGCGGGGACACATGCCAAAGGTGCCGCGAGGTTTTCGTGCCATTTTGTGAATGAAGGAAAGACTAGTACTTCGGCTTAGGATAGGGTTCCTTCGACACTGTGCCGATACTGTCATCCACTTGAGTAGAGTCGAAATCACAAGTGATCTGACGATTGAGTAGCTGTATCAAGGTTCTTGGTCACATCATAAAGTGGGGAGGCAGGGGGGTGCCATGGTCTGGGGCGTCTGGAGCTGCGACAGCGACACTGTGGCTGCTTCGGCTGAGCTGAATTGGCTTACGACCATCCACAAAGCACGCCACGCCCAGATTCCAACCCGCCTCCTCTACGCCAATAGATAATGACAGCCTTGTCGCTCCAGGCAGCTATCAGCTCCCTCTATAAGTATACTGTGCGTCGGGATGAGTCTCGGCGGGACTGATGGCGACCGATAGTTGTATAAAAGTGAGCGTCGAGTGTCATTGCCCTGGAACCGTCGCAGAATGACGACCCTGCCATCAAATCTGCAGTCGATTGTGACTCCAAACAGCGCCACATACGGAACGCCTCTGTCAGCGGATTCGATCCGAATCTTGCAATTGCACCCCGGTGTCGATGATGAGCCTATACTGTGCAGCACTACTGTCGCAGACCTCTCAGAAGCCGAGCCTTTTGAAGCTTTGAGCTACTGCTGGGGCAAAGACGCTGCTGATAGACCCATATTTTGCAATGGAAAGCCATTTCGTACCACTAAGCATCTATACTCAGCTCTTAAGCAACTGCGACTGACGTCGGGGACACGCTACATGTGGATTGATGCTGTATGCTGCGTCCATATCTTCACGCCCAGGCTGTAGCTGACTCTTGCCTCCTGCCAGATCTGCATCAATCAAAACAGCATTCCTGAGAAGAACCAGCAGGTCCCGCTGATGCGACGGATATACCGCCAAGCGCAAAAAGTAATTGTCTGGTTAGAGTGCGAAGATGAGTCCACGTTCCTGGCAATCGAGACTATGGAGAACATCTTTCGGAGCTGCTGTTCACTTTGGAACGGTCGTCCTCGTCATAAGCAGCCGCTCAAAAACCTGGACAACGGCGAAGAATATTTTCAAGCCTTGCGGACGGATATTGCTCAACGAGTCTCGCCTGAATGGCCTGACAATCCAAGGACCTGTGCCAAAGCTTTACTAACTTTCTTTCGACGGTCGTGGTTCTCACGAGTCTGGGTGATCCAAGAAGTCCAAGGATGTCCGGATATTACAGTCCATGTCGGTGTAAACACTGTGGCCTGGGACGTTGTCGCTTCAACGGCTACATGGGTCGTTTATGGACACCCGCAGGTCACCCGTCTAAAGGAGCCTGTCAAGTTCGGTGGGTTCCTGCACACTGACCTCATGCGGCGAAGGCCGTTCGTTACCAAGGACGATGTCCCATTCCTGGAGGTCCTGGATCGCTGTCGCGCTTTCGAAAGTACCCTTGCTATAGACAAGATCTTCGCATTGCTCCAGCACCCAGCCACCCGCCTGGTTCCAACTAAAGAACAGCGAGAACCTGCGACAGAAGTGCGCTACCCTCTCTGCGTCGCCATGGAACAGAACGCGTCGCACTTGGGTCTGAAAGTGGACTACAAAATGGAGCTTTTCGACGTATACCGGCAAATAGTCCTCGGGTCAATATCTGAGGGTCGCAGTCTTCAAGTGCTCACTCACACTACTGAACTACGCAAATGGCGCGAGGACTATCCGTCTTGGATGCCTATCTGGCATGCGAACGGCCATGCCCGGCATACGGGCCCACGCAGGACGTTCCTGTATGACGCAAGCAGGGAATGGGAGCCTCAGCTGAAGACCTTTGCGGACCCCATGCTGCTTGGACTGAGTGGAGTTGTGGCTGGTGTCGTGACACAAACGAGCACTAACATTGTCTTGACTGATCTAACAGTGCTCCAGGATGATGTAATCAGCCATGGAACTACCCTACCAGAGCTGCAAGCTATTTCCAGGCTGGCTGTACGCGATTGTTGGCAACCAGAGGACAACTGGCTGCAAGAAGCGGTTTGTCGTACATCATCAGATCCCGCTTCGCACTTTGGGGATTTTTGTGCTTTCATCGACGAGAGGCTGCAGGCGGTTCCCGGACCGTCCCTCATATCGCTCCATGGGAAATGGTGTGACATTTGCATGACAAGGCACGTTGCATCACCGGCCAGTGGCTTGGACGACGCCGTCGACATTTTGCACTGCGACGTTTGTATTGACTTTGACATGTGCAGAAAGTGCCGCAATTCGGGTCAAGCCTGTCCAGGTCGACATGAACTCTCTTCCCGTCCAATTCCGAGCATGATCTGCCTCTTGAATGAACAGACACGTTCTGTTCTCGGCGATCACAAAGGGAAAGGTAACTCAGCGCGATTTGATACAGGTGCAAAGCAGACCTTCGATGGGAAGTGTTTTGTCAAATTAGACAACGGACTGCTTGGCGTGCTACCAGAAAATGCTCGCAAGGGGGATCTAGTTGTTGTTCTGTTTGGTGGAAGAGTACCGTTCGCTTTGAGGCAGCATGGTCGCTACCATGTTCTGCTTGGAGAATGCTATGTCCACGGTATAATGGATGGGGAAGCCATCAGTGCTTGGCTCGAAGGGGGTTCGGAAGAGAAAGCGTTCGTACTGATGTGACTAACGGCTGACCAACGCGCTCTGTTGGAGGTATAGCTTTGTGGCGTGCAGGCTTAACAAGGACTGATGCTATATGCAGCTGCTTGACCTCTAATCGTTGGCAA
Source organism: Cyanodermella asteris (assembly GCA_900618795.1). Lineage (NCBI taxonomy): Eukaryota > Fungi > Ascomycota > Lecanoromycetes > Ostropales > Stictidaceae > Cyanodermella > Cyanodermella asteris. Next base: position 598,398 of record UYJD01000013.1, read on the forward strand.
GTGAGTCGCCTGCAGCCGTCAACAGTGTATCTTGCCCTTGGGCTCTGATGCCCCGATTTTGAGCTCTATACTGCTCTGCTTCCGCTTAGGCTGCGCACTTCCAGAAGAGCGCGTTGAGTTGAAAGAGTCTTCCGAACCGAACCGGCCCGCGAGCCGAACGAAAGCCCGCGAGTAGACACCTGCGAAAGAACGTACTCTTACTGAGGAAACGCGCTAGGCTCAAAAAAGTGAACGTGTAGTTCCTGACGCTCATCAATGCATGGCATGCCTGTACGACAGAAGCGAATATCGGAAACTGCTACACACAACAGCGCGCACTGGACAAGCCTCAGAAAAACAATCTCAGCCAGCCATCGAGTTCAAAGAGCACAGCAAAGCAGTCTGACAAGCCAAAGGCCAGATGGTCCCCAGGCGGTGTGGAACTGATGGCACGATTTGTGGAGTAAGAGTACCGTTTGGTTATAAATATGTCAGGAGGACGCCTGGCGATGCCGCAACCGTCTGGCACGGTGGCCTTCATGGTTTGGCTGTTTTTGTGCGGTATAAGAGTTGTGAGACTTGAAGCATGACATATTTCGCGAAGTTTATGGAAACCAAGAGCATGCATTAGCTGTCCTTGTCCCTTCAGGCAGAGCTGTTTCGAAGGCTTTTGTAGTGGAGCCGCGAAAATTGATAACCATGCGCCAGGATGCAAGCGTAGTTCCAGAGAAGAAAGACAACAAGTTAACATCGGCGACTTGTACAAAATTTCGTCAAGATATAGATACAACTACCCATACAAGTATTCATGCAACTATCGAAGCAAGTACCCATGCAGCTGGGAAAACAAGCACTCATGCAAATATCGATACAACCATTTATTCAGCCACCGATACCGATACCCATGCACCCAGCGATACAGATACTCCTACAACGAACCGTGCAAATCGTCATACAGCTACCATCCAAGTACGCAACTCCCGATAAAAATACTCTTACAACTATTCATACAAGCATCCATGCATCTGTCCGTCCCATTACGCATACATCTGTCGATACAACCATCCGCGACAAAAGCCTCAACGAACAGCGAGTAAAGTAGCATCACCCAAAAGTAAGCTATACTTACCTGCCAACGAATGTCCTCCAATTTCCAAACTTGGCGATCCAAATAATACCCAGTCCCAGCCATGACCCAAATGCGATAGCCCCATCATCATCTCAATACCGCCTTCTCATCACACTTATGAGTGACTTGCATACGCACGTACAGGCTCTTCAACAACGACTGTAGCCGGAGCCTCAGGCTGAGCAACATGTGGTGCGGCTTTCCGTTCCTTGCGGAGACGGCGATAGACTCGAACCGTGAGTAGCAGGACGATGAGTATCAGCACCCTGCGCAAGGTCAGCACAGCAGTCATTTCAATCAGGATGTGTTGACTCACATCATCGCAACGTTCAAGCCAATCTTAGCAGCGTACTTTGCCGGTGTATTGATCTTTTTCGGCACGCTGGCGGCTCTTTTGGGCAGCCTGGAATTGTAGCCATCGTCACTGCTAGAGTCGGAGCTTGAGCCAGGGCCAGAATTGGAATCGCAAGACAATGGTAGCGAAATAGAACATGTAGCCCCCGCACCAGCCCATGTGACGTGGTATTCAGACACGCACCGAGACCGCCAGTATGAGCTGCACGAAGTACAAAGATCCCGCGCGCTGAAGCCGGAAGTTGCTGCGGTCACAAGCCAGAGGATGAGGAGTAGCACGTCAAGCGAGATCTGCGCAGGCGCGCTCCATGCGGCAGATGGCATGACGGGAGCCTTGGTGCCAGTGCTCGTAAGGAAGTAGATCAGGACGGGAAGGCTCAGAGCAGACTGCAACGTGCTGTCAGTAAATAGGTCTTGAGTTTGGGGTAGGCGGTAGACCCACGATCGCAATGTTGTAGGACAGCTTGGGCGGTGTATCGCAATTATTATCGTTGAAATTGCCGGCGTTCTCTCCTGTGATGCCGAGACAAGCAATGCTGAAGATGAGTAGGAGACAGCGGGTGTAGTAGATGGCGGGATTGACCCGAAGTGGGTGGTAGGAGTTGGGCGAGGATGCCATAGTAGCCGCGTTCAAACAACTTCGAGTGCTATTTGCCGTGAGGACTACTGTACAGACAATCTAGACGAGCCCGTTTCTCCTCGCCATCTTATACGGATTGGCATCTGTGCTCAGCCTGATGCGAAGGTCGATTGAGCCTCTAACCGATGCCTACGGATCGAGGCCCGGTAAATATTCAAGACAGATAAGAGCACGACCGGTTGCACGCCACAAGTAATGCAAAGAATGTCGACATTCAATTTGATAACTGTTAGACTTCGGCCAAAACATGGCGCAGCTTGTCAGGCGGCTGTCAGAATTCTAGACCGGCGAATGGTCAACAGCATTGCATCCAGAATAGGAAAGCGGACAGCTTGCACACCATATCAGAGTCTAGTCGATTATCGCCTCGACGAGAGCAGTCGCGTTCTTCCATACTCATGCTAGCCTCGTGCAGGAAGCGGCCCGCATTCGTCATCTAGAGTGCGAACATGTGCGATCAGTCACGATTCGGCAATTACCAAATGCCGGCTGACGTATCGTTGAGACTGCAACGAAACTCGACGTGTAGAAGATCTTGTCGGATAAATGAAAAGGATCATAGGCAAACTACCAAATGTGCAAATCCAAGGAGACGCGACCCTCGATTCCTACGAATTCGATGTCGTGCCCAAGGTCGGAGCAGATCCCCGCCTTGACTACCTACTGACATTAGTAATCTCAATGAGCCAACGTCAGCTTTGGCAAGGGCAGAGAGGGAAGATGCTCCAATAGACGCCCGGTCATTATGCGATCGACATGCTTGATGTCTAAGCGTCGGCTGTGCTAACCTGACCTCGTACGCAGCATCAGCGCTAAGTTTGCGGGGTCGTACGTCTTTGCGGTGTCTCGCAGCGCTCGGCTGGTAGATAGGGGAATAATACATCTCCGAAGAAGCCCTTGTTCTGGATGTAGGATGATATATTCAGTGTGCACGAATTACCTGCATACAAACGGGCTGGCTTCTCGTTAGCCTCGCGGTGATGAATCCTGCTGGCACATGTAACTATGGATCGCATGGCTTTCGACAGTGGTAAGGAGCAGCAGGATGATTCGGTCTAGTGCGGCCCATGGTCCTGTGCCAACTGGGATATGGGCTGAGGGACGTACTTGTACGCGCGTGGCTACAGAGGGCAGGGACAGTACATGCAAAAAGTCACACTTAATGCTACGGGTCTGGCAGGCGACCATGCGTATTAGCCTTTTGTTGCCTGGTCGCAAGAGCGTCCTCGAAAGTTGGCAGGACCGAGCTCTTTGAGCAGCGTCTGGCCAGTTGAATAACTCGCCTCTGATGGACAAGCCATCAGGAGTTGCCGTAGCAAGTCGACTTCTAACTCGCGGCGAGTTTGCTCCTTGTCTCAACACCTGTTTGGCTAGGTCGTATTTCAAATGTGGTTGGAACAGGGCGTTATTCCCAACGCTACCGTATTAGACTGGCGTGGACAGTTCATTGAATCCTTGCTCTGTGGTACGACAATAGCTACGTATTGGTGGTCTAAGTTCACTAGCGCTTATATCCACGATCTGACTGGAGTCCGCTACCAATCGCAGGGCTGGCTGTTGCGCACTGTATGTAGCTGCTCTCGGATTTCGTCCAACTCTCTTTGCCGAGAAAGCGATAATAGCACCAAAGTTGCTGGCTCACGGCTGCATGCTCTGTGAGGAGTTCTCGAGTCTCGACTATAGACTAGAGAACGAGGAGACTGAGAATGGATGGCGAGGCCACTGTGCCAGCTTTCAAACAGGTAAGACTTCAGGCAAAGCGGCAAGCAGCAGATTCGCCATGACCCCGAATTCTTATAGCTTAGATATGGCAGAGCGGACGGGATGCCTCGTTCTCTACAGTCTGTGATCGTATGTGCTAGATCAGGGTTCAAGTCAGCATAATATTGTGGTTTAGAAACAAGCATGTACGTAAGGATTACCAGCGAGCCAGCCTGTGGACGCATGGTCCGTGCATCGATATCCACGCTTTGCGGACTGATACTCCGTCAACTTTTCTCGAACAATTGTTTGTAGCCCGCTCGAGAAAGCCCAGCTCTAGAGCCCCAAAAGTGACCAACAGCAGCCGGAATTGCTACAGATGGCGGCCACCGTCGACAAAGCGCGCTTCTACCTGGAGCAGACAGTTCCCGAGCTGCGCGAACTCGAGTCCAAGAAAATCTTCGACCGCAAAGAAATCCAAGCCATCAACCGCAAACGATCCGATTTCGGACACAAGCTGAACGCCCCTGGCTCTCGCCCCGTAGATTGGGCGCGCTACCTCGAATATGAGTTCAACTTGGATCTGCTGAGGCGCAAGCGCGCAAAGAGAATGGCGGCCAAAGTCACAAAACATTCGGGACCGCGGAGAATCTTCGCTCTGCTCGAAAGGGCTACGGCCAAGTTTCACGGAGACCTAGGTCTTTGGATGCAGTATTTGGAGTATGCGAAGAAACAGAAGGCTTTCAAGAGGATCAACACAGTGTGGACGAAGGTCGTGCGACTGCACCCGACGAAACCGGAGCTATGGGTCGAGGCAGGGAGATATGCTTTTGATGAGCAGAGCGATATGGTTGCGGCGCGAAGCTATATGCAACGGGGCTTACGCTTCTGTCCGCAGTCGACTGAACTGTGGCTCGCGTACTACCGACTTGAGCTGGACTACCTAGCCAGGGTATCCGCAAGAGCAAGGCGAATGAATATTGGGGTAGAAGGTACGACTCAAGCAGGCGAAGACGAGGACGAGAACCAGCTCATGTTGCCGAGCGCGGCAGCAGATGACGCTTTCAGAGATGAGGAAGGCCGAGAGCTCATGGGCTCCAATGTGCTTGAAGAGCTCAGCAAGTCACCTGCACTTTCAGGAGCTATACCGATGGCCATTTTCGATGCGGTAGTGAAGGGCCTTGGCTTGAAAGTTGCCACAAGCCTCGCGCAACATATGTTTGATTTGACTGTCGACTATGAAATGGCAAGCAGACGGACGATACTGACACATATTGCGACATCAATATCAGCCATCAATGCGGACAGTGCCGTCTCACAGAACCTTTCAATTGTCATCCCTGTTGTTCTGACGCAGGTGAACACAGCCGAGTTCGCACGCGCTCTTGCACCGGCAATTGGGAACATGAACAAGCTGCTGCTGGAAATGAGCGATACCTCGAGGCGGTTGCACGTTTTATCAGCTCACTGGATTGCGAAATATCTGGCCCTGTCCCATCTGGATGCCGACATCTCGACAGCTCTGCGGGCGACTCTGGATCATGTGATCTCGTCGTACGAGAAGTTTACAGACAGTTCTCAGGCTCTTCCGCGTTCAGATCCTTCGGATGGTTTCGGTGAGGCAAAAGAACTCTTGAGCATCGGCCAGTCTGTCGAACCGCCAATAGAGACAACCAAGCTACTCGGATTGATGGAAGCACGATGGCCGTCGAAGACTGCGAGTCTGGTAAATGAGCAGAGCTTAGCTCTAATAGAGCAGGAGACGTAATCAATCATCTGATCTTCCCTTTCGCGCGCTTTTCTTCGCGCTGTGGGACTTCTTCATCTTTATACGAGCTTCATTGTCTCTTCGTTTTCTGCAAAAGTCAGTGGAATTTTACACCTTAGGGGTTTCGAAATTTGCATACAATTCCTTGACTTTCGCGGCCTGCTCAGCGCTTGTCTCGCCAACCACGATTTCCTGTGCACAGTCCTGGAGGACATCATAGAGCTTCGTCCAGCAGCCCTCGATATTGTCGCTCTGCTTGCGACTCGAGTCATACTGAATCAGAAGTGACTCTGATTTCTTCGCGTAACAAGATGAGTTGTATAGTTGTGAAAACACAATCTTCGGCACCATGGGTCGCAAGCTTTCCAACGCCACCCGTAGTGTAGCTTTAGAATTTACCCTGCATGTTTTTGTTAACAGATACCTCTTTACCGTGATGGGCGGAAATAGCTGACTTGTTGACATTCTGACCACCAGGACCCGAGGATCTACTGAAGGAGATCTCGCCTATATGGCGCGGTATGGTCGTCGTCTTGAGCTTGGAAAGCCAGTGTCTGGCCTGCTGTTGGTCTTCTTCTGACCCCTGGTCGGAGTCGATCTTCGATGCAAAACTTCTCAAAGACGGAGACGCAAAGCTGTTGAAGAGACGGAGACCACGACAGGGGGTATATGCAAGCATCGAGTCGAATGAGAGGGTATGGCAACTATTAGATAGCTTGACCTAAGACTACCAAGTTCCGGATTGGGAGGACCATGCACGGGCCAATTTCACTTCACGTGGCAGATATGACACCTCAGCGGCGAGTGAGGCCAGCTATTCTATACAAGCGGCGTCAAATTGATCCTCCTCTCGTGATGCTTGTCTATGAGCATGTCTTGCAAATGCCGCCGATGTAGATTAGTCCATGGTTTGAAGATACCTGTGCTGCAGGCAAGCAATGCCAAGGCGCTAAGGCGGTGACGAAGCGGCCGAAAGCTCTGTTCGAAGCTCACTTCCGATTCTTTCTTTCTTTCTCACAAGCAACCCGCATAACACGCGAAGAAAGCTGCTGCCAGCACGAGCAAACCTCTCGCGTCCGCGCGACCTGGCAAACAAGATACACTACCGTCTCTGACCCCGCCTCCTGCTGCCAATTTCCGCCTTGCGCGCTCCTCTCGTCGGCCGCCGCTCGCCTTGTCCTGTTTAGCCCAGCCCATCGCCTTTTGACCAAGCTGCCTCATCTAGATGCCTCCGTCACACCAACACATCTGCTTCCTTCATGTCGAGCAGCCCTCCTGAGGAGGCGCCAGTCTATCATAAGTCGCTGACCCCGGAAAGCCCACGTCCGATACACGTCCCCTCTCCAGCCAACATCCCCGTCCTTGAACATCAGATAGAGCCCATTTTCAACCTCATATCCTCCCACACCCATCCTCCCTACGCTGCTCGCGACCTTACACAGATGGACCAAGATCTTGTGGCTGCCGCTGCTACCTTGAGCTCAGAAATACCTACCCAGTCCCTGGATCAGAATGAGATAAAACCCTCCGGTGAGGGCACCGCTCCCACCGAAGGTACTACCTCTGCACTGCCAGAGCAGAATAGCGAGCCCGATGCGACTGCCGCAATGAAATCTGACGAGGTCGCTCAGAACACTGACACTGCTGTGTTGAACACTGATCACCTTGACGCTGCTGCTGCCATCACCAACCCTGCCAGCCATGCCGAAAACCTCTCCATACCCATTCAGCCAGACGAAAGCGCGCCGCCCGCTGCTTCTTTCCAGGTCCCCGGAGATGATACGATGCTGCGAGACGATGCACAGGCGCCAGGAGAGCAAAGCGCGTCTGCCCCTCAGAACGTAGCTGGTGATGGCGTGCAAGCCCTGCTTGAGAGTCTGTCCGTTCCACGCAGTGCACAGCCTGACGCAAGCGCAAGCGCGACAGGTCCATCTGAAGATACAGCCGCTGAAACGAATGCGTCGCAGCAGCTTGGCGAGACCACCGAGCAAAACCCAGCTGTTCCTGAAAGCTCCAATGATCAGACCGCCGGCCTGCCACCGCGTCCATCATCGCAAGCTTTCCAGCCAAACCCAAGCGCTCCAATCACCCATCCTTTGCCAGCTGCCCCAAATGCTGCCTTTGCTCTTGGACCTCCGCCAGGACTTGCCACTGATACTGTGCCAGGTACGAATGGATCTCTGTCGTTCGCAGCGTTACCACCTCCTCCGGGAATTGGTGCTCCTGGTGTGCCAGCTCCAGGTACATCAACAGCTCCTGGTGTCGCGCTTCCGCCCACTCCGATTGCCAACGGTAGTGCTGATGCCAGATACACCCAGTTCCTTGACGAAGAAAGTGTGTTCACAGCCGAAAATGCGTGGGAGAAGTTTCCGCCAGGCTCTCGTCTCTTCGTGGGAAATTTGCCGACAGAATCTGTTACAAAGCGTGACGTCTGGAACATATTCGAAAAGTACGGGAGGTTGGCGCAAATATCAATCAAACAGGCTTACGGATTCGTTCAATTCATGGATTTGGAATCTTGTCAAAGAGCAATGAAAGCTGAGCAGGGAGGCAAATTGAAGGAACGAAACATGCACCTCGAGGTTTCAAAGCCGCCCAAGGCCTCGCGTAATACGCAATCCTCCTCATCTGACGCCGACCGTCTTCGTGACCGTCATCGCCGTAACCGCTCTCGTTCACCGGATCGCCGAAGGAACCAGAAAGGGGGACAGAATCGAAACTTACCTTACAGTGATTTCCGAGATGAGCCACGCCGTGTCAGGGACGATTACCGACCTGGACGCTCTCCCTCGCCTCGTCGCCGTGGTGGTGATGACTATCGACCTAGCAGGGACCGTAGCCCAGATCGGTATTACGATGGCCGCCGAAGGTCGCGCTCTCCAGTCAGCCGGGGAGGTTATGGTCGTCGCAGCCCCAGCCCACGTCGATCAGCAAATCGCGATGACGATCTACCATTGCCCAAGCGTGCGCCCCGAGATGTTCCTGATGTGCAGATAATCCTTCTCGAAGACCTCAGCCGCCCATTCATTGAATATGTGGTAGCAGGTTTCCGTACGGAAGGAATGCGTGTGGATGTGCTCAATATGCCTCGTGTGTCCCTTGATGCCGTTATCCGATGCCAGATTGTGGAGGGCGTGCTCGCGGTTTGCAAGCTTTCGAGAAAGGAGGAAGCAACAGGGAAATTGCCTTTGCAGGTGTTCGACCGCTCTCGAGGATCGCAGAATGTACGCTTTGACGAGTATGATGATTTGCCTGTGGAGATTGCTGCCAAGCTGGCCGTACGAGCAAAAGCAGCCGCAGTGCCGTCGACACCTGTTTATGGAGCCGGCTCGTCGACATATGTGCCTCCCTACCTGCAACAAGCCCAAGCGCCCCCGAGTCTCCCTCCAGCGCTCGCCAATAACCCGCAGATTGCGCAGCTCCTCTCCACTATGGATCCTGCCACCCTTCAACAGTTCATCTCCGCGAACGCTCAGCAGAGCACTCCATCCCAGCCCGGATACCCTCAACAGGTACAGACCCAGCCTGATGCTTCGGCACTCGTCGGGAACATACCCCAGCAGCAGCACCAGGCATCCCAGCAGCAGTACTCTGCTCCGCTATATCAGTATCCTCAGCAGCCGCAAGCTTCATCCCACCAGCAGGCTGCGTATGGCTACCCTCAAAACGCATACCCTGCCCAGCAGACCCCAACCTCATATCAAGCGTCGTACGGCAATGGAACGCAGGATGCAAACCAGGTGCAGAGCATAATGCAGCAGCTTGCGGGAATTCAGAGGAAGGCTTAAACCTGCGAAAAGGAACGAACGTCTTTTGCGGAAGCGTATGTAGGAATGTCTAACGATCTCGATCTTTCAAGCACGGCGGGACTTTTGTGTTCTTGGCGACTTCAGCATGGTGTTTGGCGTGCACACAACAAAATCAGGGTTTCGTCTCTTCATGTAGACTTGTTATTGGTCTGTCAAAAGCCGAGTAGCACAACGACATGTGCAGTACTAAAGTGGCACTTTAGAAGAACGAATCAATTAACCAAAATCACGCACGTGCCTTGATACCTATCTACGACGATACTCTTGAAAGCCGGCGAGGAATTCGTAGGGGTAACAGGGCTCGTGCGGCCCTACGCTCGCTCACCAAATTGAGTAGCCCATTCCTCAAACTCCTTGAGGCCTTCTTTGCTGACACTCGGTCTGATATTGATCAAACTGGCCTCGAAATCGTCGAACATGATGGGCCTGATCTCGTCAGGGCTCATGTGCAGCAAGCTCTCTCCGAGCGAACGCAGAGGCCCCATGGCCGCGTCTTTCGCAAGAGCGGTAATGTCCGATCCAGAGTATCCTAGAGTAAAGAGTCAGCTTCGAAGTTCCAACCACAATCAAAATAGAGTACATACCATCCGTGAGCTCTACCAAGACCTTGATGTCGTTCTTGCTCAAAGTATGCTTCTGATGCCCGAGAAGTCTTCGCAACTGCTGCTCCCTCACAGGTCCTTCGGGTAGGGGGATGTACTGCCGCCTCACAAAGCGACGTCTCGCAGCTTCATCAATAGCCCAAGGCAGATTCGTGGCTGCAAGGACCAAGACCCTCGTCGCGTCACCTTCCGTCTTGGCTTCCTTACCCGCAGCCGCTCGTTGTAGATCGCTCCATTGAATCAGAAACTCCGTCTTGATGCGTCTTGTCGTCTCGTGCTCTCCGTCTCCTCTGCTACTCAGCAGGGAGTCTATCTCATCGACAAATATAATGCTCGGTGCCAGCGCTTTCGCAAGCTGGAATAATGCTCGAACCAACTTCTCGCTCTCGCCCATCCATTTACTGGTGAGACTGCTCGCGCTGATGGCAAAGAACGTGCTTTTGCTTTCAGTCGCACAAGCGCGCGCTATCATGGTTTTCCCTGTACCCGGCGGCCCAAAAAGAAGCATACCTCTTGCCGGCTCACGCAGACCCATGAACAAGTCAGGTCGAAGAAAGGGATACACAACAGCTTCCTTTAGCGCCGTCTTTGCAGCATCAAGACCGGCGACGTCCTCCCAGTGCACTTCATCGCCCTCGACGACAATTTCATTGAAGATTGACTTCGCGGCCGCTTCGTCCACCCCCTTGGGTAAGTGCTTCTTAACATATGCCAACCTTTCTTTCCAATCGTTGCTTTCGAGGGACGGTTCAGGGGATGTTGCTTCTGATTCTGATGAGGGAGGGGTTACCTCCGAAGGCTGCGGAGTACGCTTCTTCTTTCCTGGAGCTGTCCGGGAAATACCTGGGGAGCCAACTGGCGGTGACGTGGGTCCATTACTGAATGACCCTGGTGACTTGGGAACTGGGCGTCTCGAGACAGGCGGGGGAGGTGGCTCTTTGGTTCTATGAGATAGAGGCATGTTGTCTCGAGGTGGCAGGCCCCTGGGTTGTGCACTCAGGGGTGGGTTCACAGAGGCGGAAATAGCTGCCTGCGAGACTGGCTCTGGTGTGGGGTATTCTGGTCGGTACTTCATGAAATCGGCAGGAGGTTTGGTGTAGTTGACGGCAGAGGTAGCTGTCGTGGGGCTCGGACGGGATGAAGCCACAGCCTGAGCTTTCTGCTGTTCCAGGAGAAGTGTCTGCGCACCGTAGCCGACTTTAGGTGGTCTCGGAGGTGCTTCGTTCCGCGTTTGTCTCGCAATTCCATTGTTATAATGTTGAGTCTTTTTTTGTTCCTGCACCGTCGGTGGAGCTGGAGGCGAAAGAGGTCGTGCTGGACGGCCGGGATGACGAGACTGCTCGCCAGAATATCTTCTGCTCTCAACGGCGGATTGTGATTGATCTTGTCGAGATTCAGGTCTTGAACTCTGACCAGTCTTTGATATCGCATCCCACGCCAATCCTGCAGCTGTCATACCAGCGGTTGGAGCTCGGTTGCTCCTCAGAGTCTCCTTTGGTTTAGCAGGCTTCTTGCCATTTTTGTCCGCACGCAGAGTCGTTCTCAAGGTTGTCATCTTCTTCTCCGGGCTCGGAGTCCTAGAAGAGCGCCGTTCCCCTGTCGAGCTCGACTGTTGTGTGGATATATGTGAGTTTGAGCTGTTTTGCCGGGATGCTGAAGGAGCTCTCAATTGCTGGCTCACGTCCGAGCTCCTAGCTTTGGACAATGGCGGACGAGATGATGAAGGCTGAACTGGATGCGGTATATCATTATAGCTGACAGGAGGTACAGTGCCGTTTCCTATCCAGCCCGGAGACTTCTGTTCGACTACAGGCGAGGAAGGCGTGGCTGGCAACGGTCGCGGACCTCTGATAGCGTCGGTTTTGATCTTTTTCTTCTCTTTCTTCTCCTTCGTAAGCCTCTTATCGTCTCCATCCTCTGTAGCTTCCTCCCTGCTCTGCTTCAGTGCCTCGAGAAGTGTGACGCGTTCTTTACACTGTAGCTCCATCTCTCTGAGCGATTCTTGGACGGCCTTTTCCGTGGCTGAAGATGGCTGATAATTGGGGGCGACTTGATAGGCATTGTGATAGTATATACGGTCGAGAGCCGATCGCCACGATCGTAAGGCCTCGTCTTCGTTATTCTGCAGTCAGTCAGTTGGGGAATTGCAGGGGTACGGAGCGTGGGAGATGGCGACTGACCTGCCCCTCAAAGTAAACGGCAGTAGAGCAGATGAGATAGCACTCATCGTACGTCTTCTGCATAGACGTCGACGTCTTGTTATTGCGGAACATGATGGAGGGTTTGGAGGAGGGTGAAAGAGCGACAGAGCATGCGGCTCTGGTGAGCGAGTGAGAGCACACGGGATGCGATGTCTGCAAGAAGCCTTCACTCGAAAGTGTTTGGTGCGGCCCGGGACGCGATCAGAGCGACTCAGCCAACTGCGGTCAGCCCAAGCCGATGACGTACCGCCGTCCCTAATCTTGTCGCCCCTGTAAGGTAACTTAACCACAGCTGAAGATGTTCGAATGCTGCCCAACGACGCTCTGTCCACACTACGGTTGTAACATAGACTACCTGTCTTCCTCGAACTGCGATTCTCGGAACATCATCTGTCTTGAGCTGCTTGCCGTGATCAGTCGGATGATCACAGCCGCACCTGATTGTGCTACACAGCCTTGCCGGCATCCAAGGCTCTCCGCGCATCGACCCGCCTTGCCTATACTTCAGGGCATATTGTTCACAGCATGCTGACACGATCTGTTGCGTCCGCTAAATAGAGGCAGCTACCTCGAACGATTCTCTCATGGTCTAGTTATTTTCGGCACGATGCGATTGTCGACACTAGTCAAGGGCCGTGCTCACTGCAATAACATTGCCCCCGAGAACTTGTTGTTCATGACCACAGTCTGCACCGTATCCGTCAAGCTCTCCTCGGACAAGTCCAACAGCTTATTAGCAAGGACCTCCTCTTTCTCAAAATTCCCGCCCACACCGGTGATTTTCCCCCAAGCGCACGCTTGAACGTTTATGAGCATGCCTGCGAAATTGCCTTCCGAGAGAAGCTTCTCAGCTGCCTTAAGCTTCTCCTCTGTCGTCACGTGTTTTGTGGTCCATTTTGACTTTGTCGCGTCTTCGATTGCATTTAGTATCTTATTCTGAGTTGTGGTGACGGAAGCCAAGTACAAGTACTTGTTAGCAGTTTCTTCGGGGCGTTTGAGGATTGAAATAACGGCTTTTCCAAAGGTGTCAAGATTGGTCAGGGAGAAAGCAGTGTTGCCATCATCCCAGATGGTCGCTGTCTTACTGTTGAAGTCGAACCCGAGAAAGCCCACGTCAAGGCCCTGGTCTTATTCAGCAACGCACCCCACAAAAATGATTCAATGAACCTACCCAATCCAGCAGACCACCAATTGCAAGACCAGTCCAACTGAACGTCGGCGACTCCTTGGTCTTGAGAAGCTCGAGAATCTCTCGTTTCTGTTCAAAAAGCGGCACAAGCTTCCTGACTGTCGGGCTTTGCGTGTTGCTCGAATATTCTGAAGGGAGGAAACGTTTGACCCCAGCCTTCACAGCTGCATCGATCATGGGTTTCTGTTGCAGGAATGCGGTACCTCCAACTGCAGAAATGACAACATCCTGCTGATTGAACGCTTTCAACAAGCTCTGCTCGCTATAATCGGTCTTGACGACTTTGACGCCAGGGGGGAATGTAGCCGGGCTTTCTTCGCGAGACAGAACTGTGACAACGAACTGCGGATCGGCCAGTAGAGCGTTCAGAATCGCCGTTCCAAGGTTTCCCGTGCCCTAGTCGAAAGTCAGTTGAGTTGGGGGGGCAGATTAAAAGTTCATCCTACGCCAGCGAGAACCACGTTCTTGAATGTAATGCTGAGAGTCATTGTCTTGAGTTGAAATCGAATTTGCTGAATATTGTGGTAGTTCTTGGCCTGGATAGAGAGTCTTGCTCGAACCCAGCCATATCAAAGGCTTCTTATACACTACCATGACGATCACGTCTTCTGTGTATTAGAAATGCTTATCAGCTTTACTAAGGATGTTCAATACGAAACTCCCGATACATGGACACATGGTGCGGAGCGGATGAATCAAGCACTCCGCGGTCCGCTCCGCTCCAGCCAGGACTTAGCTACCACCAATGCCGCGAGTACAGAAACGATTGCGGAGTTCGCCTTTGGTCTATCTAGCTGCGTAGTGGTCTACGCATACGTGAACGTAGTGCATAAGACACTGAAGCAGTCGTACTCTAGCTGTTTACCTAGACAGGGATCCAAGGTCTTGGCCTCGTTCTGAAGAGTTGCACATAGATTGTTGACGCCATGACTTCTCCCATCCCGCCACGCCATGAGAAACAACAACAAGTTTGAGCGATGCTCTGCAACTGGCATGTGCGCATGGTATGTGTTACTGTAACGAGAAATGTATTGTCAATGGTAGCGATTTGAAGCTAAAACCAATCCTCAGATGCCCTGTGGGAAGCTAAAACACCGGTTTGTGGCTCACCAACTGTCTGCCGAACCGCGTTTCAGCTAGTGACGGCGGCCGCTTGTCTGGCCCCAGCATGCCGGGCGTGATTGCCAGATAAGCATAAACGAGGATTGTGGCTCCGGCAGGACCGTTGCGGCATGAAACAGGTGTTCGACCCTTGACTCGTGCCAGTGGTGGGCCAGCGATAAAATGGGAGGCACGGCAGCACAATCAGGAACACGCAGGCCGAGTCATCAGCTTCCTCCGACCATTCCCCATCGAAGATGCCCGTGCCCACAGCTGCGACATCGAAAAAAGTACTGAACACCTATACAAGAGACAATGTCCTACGCATTTCCCGCCTCTGCCAGCTCCTCCACCTTTCCTCCATCCGACCCCTCGCATGTGCACGCTAGCATCAGCAGCACACTGTCCACGAACCAAAACCCCTCCTTCTCCTCCACCTCGTCCGCCGCCAACGCAGCTCCGCGCTCCACCAGCATTCCGGACATCAGCTCCTCGACCGCCCCACGCGACTCCGAGCCTCCGCCCTCGCCCATCACTTCTCCCGGCGCCTGGCTCACCTATCCCGTCGGTTACGCCGTTTCGTCGCTGTATCGCCGCGTCTCCGCGCCCACGGATCCCCGGCTGAACAGCTTGTTGCAAGCCCCCGAGACAGCCGACCGGCGCCGGTCAGAGAAGGACGACATGTGGTCGCGCTCCTCGTCGCGATCACGCAAGTCAACGGCGGGCTTCTCTGCGCGCTCTGCTCTCCCGCCCTTGCCTGGAAGTTCCGCCGTATTTCAGCCGCCGAGCAGAACGGCCAGTCCGTTTCAACCGCCCCCGCTGACGGCGCTATCTCTGAACGGTGTCAAGGGAACGTCGGAAGATGCACAGATACTGAGCAAGGCGCTAGCAGAAGAGATAAGGCTGCTGTTCCCTCCGCGGCTGCAGCTCGTGGCGGATTGGACGTTGGCATACTCTGTGGATCAAGACGGCGCTTCGCTGGCAACCCTATATAACAAATGTGAACAGTACGGCGAAGGCAAATCACGGTCCGGATTTGTCGTGGTAGTAAGAGACGGAGCAGGTGGCATTTTCGGAGCGTTCTTGACAGATGCACCGAAGCCGAGTTCGAGTTATTACGGTACTGGAGAGTGTTTCCTCTGGAGTGCAAGCATACAGACCGTGGAGCAGATGTTGAGCCACCTGCCCCCTCCACCCAGCGAAGATACGACACACATGGAGGGCCGGAGCACGACGCTGTTCTCTCCGACAAGATCGAGTTTTTCGGAGCATGGCGCAAACGGAAACGGCAGCCTGGCGCCAGGCATGTCGAGACAGAGTACGGTGAGCCGCGCTCCGACTGAGGAAGAGCGAATAAGATTCAAGGCTTTCCCATACAGTGGTGTGAATGATTACATGATTTATTGCGAGCATGGCTACATGAGCGTTGGTGGCGGCGATGGCAAGTATGGTTTGTGGCTGGATGATAGATTGGAGCAGGGCATTTCAAGCCCAAGCTTGACCTTTGGTAATGAGAGTCTGAGCGAGGAGGGCGAGAAGTTTGAAGCTATGGGTGTCGAGATTTGGTTCGTTGGAGGTTGAGAGGTAGCTCGACGCAAGCCTTGATCAAATCCTAGAACTCCGCAGAGGGAAACGCCTTCCGTCAGGACGTGACACTATCCGCCGTCGTACATTGAACGAGCATGGTCAAAGGTTGCAGGTCTGCCGCCAGTCGTGTCAAACTCATCCTCATTGAACTCGGTCGCCAACTTCGACCTCAAAATCAATGCTCAATTGACTGCACGCAGGCGGTCTTGCATTTTCAATGTCACTTGTCAGAAAGCCTGATACTTAATGCCATATCATATCATGACGAACCTATATCATATATGCCCAGGCTCTTACGAGTGGCTGCCCTCTCTTCAAACTTACTACTTACATTGGTATTAGTTGTCCTTGAAGCTCGCACTTCCACCACCACCAAGCGGTCTCAGTGTCTCACCACCCTGTCTGATATTACCTCGAACATCATTGTTACCCGGGTTCTCATCGGCATAGATCTGTGCCTTGTCTTCCGGTCCACCGACACCCTCGAAGTCGCGTGCCTTGGTCGGCCGTCCCTTGTCATCGATGCTGCCGCCCTCCTCAACTGGAATTTCGCGGTTGCTACCTGCGCCCGAAGCGGCTGAGCCGTACGTTACGGAGCCACCGGGGAAGCGCTCGGCACGGCTGGCATCGACGCCAGACTCGTTGGCTGTGGTTGCGTGTCAGCTCTGGTCTACCGAGATGGGAACAGACATGTGCCTTTCAGATCTTACCTGTGTCCGATGTCGAGTGGCCTTGCTTTGCGGCATGGCTGTTCAGGTCACGCTCCGCCTGGCGGGCAATGTCGAGCGGGTTCTGGCCTGAGTAGTCTGAAGACATAATTCGTGAATTGAAGGGGTATAATCAAAGTGTAGGCTTCGATTGTATTGATTGAAATATGAAAATGTACAAATCCTAGATGGCGTGATTATTGCAGAGGATACTATTGAAATTCGTTTCGAGCACAAAAGAGAAGGGAGAAGCAGCTTTTTGAAATACTCTCATGAAATCCCCCCTCGACCCCTCGGACTGTTTGCAACTTGCGTGCCTGAGCTCAATCTGCATGATTTCATCGCATGATGTCATTAGGGAAATACTGCTATGGCAATTCGCCATTTCTCGATCCACCGAGCGGATCGAAGCTCCATAATGGCATTTCGAACATCCTGGTCGCCATTTGCGGTTGTGTGTGTGTGGCCGATCGTGTCGGAAGGCTATGCCTGGCGTTTGCGTGCTTGATGGGGGGTCCTGGTTTCGATCGAATGAGTCACGTTTGCCAAACGGCTGCGGGCATGCGGGAGGTGTTTTCGGTACAAATCCGTCTGCAAGCCCTCGATGGTTTGTTTGCCAGAACTTGGAATCTGTCGGCCACCTGCTGAGCAAGTAGTCCTACATGATCTGTGCTTGGGGGTATGGGACGAAGAGCCGTCCGGCGAGAGGTCTTGCGGCTTGAGCAATGATCTCTAGGCCAGCGACCGCGAGGCAAAAATTGTCCTGAGGTGAGTGTATCGTCTGCATATCCCACACAATGCCTCCCACAGCTCAGAAAGTTACTCATCTCGCGTCTGGGCACGAGCCTGCTGCACTGGCCGGCTGTTTGCGCGCCTTGCCTCTGAGCTCAGTTGCTCAAAGTCGGGCACACAAATAGACCAACGAGACAGCTCACGGCTCCACCAATGGGATCACAGACAGCGTCTCGACCCGGTTCAACTTGCAGCGCGACCGGTGCCTTCTGCCACAACTGCTCGACGCGTCGCGACTTGTCCGAGCAAAAAGTCAAGCCTCACTTGTCTGTGTACTGAGGCAAAAGTGACGTTCCGACCTCAGCTGATGATGAGCAAAAATGGAGATACCGGGAATCGAACCCGGAACCTCATCCAGTCTGGATGACACCTTGCGGTACCAATGCTAGCACGAATGCTAAGGATGCATTATACCATTAAACCATATCCCCTTACTTGATGTCAATTGCAACGTTAAGACAACATCAAATACTCGAAAGAATACAAGTTTCTTACATACATGTTCTCGTCTTTGTGCAGGTACCTGTGTGTTTGTTGTGTGCGCACTTGTCCAGGTAAATGTCGGGACACCTGCAGAGACACTTGTTTAGGCAATTCGCTAGGTATTCGTCGAGGAACTCGGCCATGTACTTTGTTAGCTACTCAGTTGGTAGTTTAGTTGCACGGCTGAACAGAACACCGCCGGCCATTCCTTTCCTCCCGCATTGGCGCTGTCAACGTAGAATCGCCACCATCAAGAATCAGCAGCCTCATACGTGGGTGACCCAGGTCCATGATTCCCTCCTCTGCCTCAAGTTTACTAATGACACGACTGCTGATGACTTCCCGGTCATGAGTCTACAAAGGCTTGGCTTTGCAACAAATAAGCGCTCGGCAACAAGTAAGCACTCGAAGGCGAGGACGCTAAGATTTTCAAAAGCGATGTGACGAGCCCCTCGGAAAAGCTCGCTCATGAAGCTTGACTTGCTGCAATCGGTTGTGTCATAAGGAGACCATTGAGCACGCATTCGGGCTACTGGACCGCCATCGACGACCGAGTTGCGTTTGATGGCCTGATGCTTTGCTTATCTCTCTCGCCGCTTCTCCTAAACAGGAGTCTATGCAGCCAATACCATCCAAAGAGGCAGTGAACAACTGTCCAACACGCTGAATGGCCACTGAAGCAACACTTCCGACAGCAGTGCCCACAAGACGGACTACGCCATAGAAGGACGAACGGACAGCTAGAGGCAAGAACACGCCTTAGTGCGATTTGCCCACGGACTGGCACCACAGGTCAATCATGTCTGAATCTGGTCTCGAGTCAATAATTTGTCCACGAAGATAGGTGTGCAGATCGGACAAACCTGCTCTACTGTTTTTGGGAGTCCGCCAATGCCGATGAAAGCTTGCTATCCTCCCTGCAGTAGC
>UYJD01000013.1:617540-654357 GCA_900618795.1 Cyanodermella asteris
GAGCTATATAGACCATAGGTTTGTATGGAGGAGAGTGAGGAGAGTCGAACTCTCCTACCTCTCCTAGCTCTCCTAGCTCTCCTCGGAGTCCAACTCCGTCGCCAGTACCTCCGTACCTACTGGATCCCTGATTCATTGGTTCCCGTGAGTCCCAGACTGACGGTCCCCTCCTATGTCCGTGACATAGCGCTGTGATTTCTATACTCTTTCGGTCCTATTCACAAAACTATGATGATTGTTGTGCTTCATGTCATCCGCGGAGGCGCATTATGGTAGGATCTTGGGGCACTGGGTGACGACGACCTTGTCAAGACCAAAAATCAAGATCTGAAGAATGCATTCACACGTTGGCAACTGAAGCAATCCAACGGTATTGTATATATATGGGCAGCATTGTGTCGAGGTCTCCGTTTGTTCTGTTTTTTGCCCATCCCCAACAAACCATTGACCTGCACGCTCCACGGTGGTTTCTTCTGCTCTGTTTACTCTTACAGGCCTTGCAGCTCTGTCCAATGCTGCTACAATCGGCCGCCGAGCATCGCCAAAATGTACCGACTTCCAGATTCCCGTGATTGCAAAGAGCTCGCAGATGATTCCTGCAAACAACATACCGGCAAAATCTGACAGACGCCGATATCTTGATTGATTACCTTGTCAGCCGAGGAGAGTCTATCGTTGCAGGTGTTCTCGGCGGCGTCGGTGCGATTGAGCAGCGTGGCGACTTCATGATAGATGCTCGTTACTGCGAGCCTGCTGTCCACAATGCTTCCCGTGCGAACACTGTCCAGTATCTGCAGCATGCCATAACAATGTCCAAGGGCTACTGGCACGGACTCTCATATCCGAACGGCTATCATGGAGACATGTATGCTTACGACAAAGTTGCGTCTGATGTGAGTGATCCCACGCAAGGTATGCGTAGCTTACTGATGTTTTTCACAGAACAGATACCCGACTCTAGCTATCGACAACCTTGGTCACGGCCACAGCTCAAAACCTGACCCAATCGCCGCTGTGCAAATGGCTCTGCAGACTGAAATTGCAGCCACAATCATATCCATGCTCCGATCTGGCAAGGTTGGGGGCCCTGTTGCTCACAAGAAGTTCAACAAAGTCATTGTACGTACAATCACAGAAATGCGACCTTTGAGATCCTTTACTTACTCTTTCAAGTACATTGGTCATTCGTATGGCTCTATCCAGGGAAACGCCTTGGCAGCGGCCTTTCCAGATGCTATTGATGCTTTCGTCCTTACAGGCTATACCGGCGAATTTGTTGAGGGTCTCGTCCCTCTTGTCTCTGGCCTTGCTCTACCCGCTCCCTTGGTCAAGTCTCGTTTCGCCAGTCTCAGCCTCGAGTACCTCGCGCAGTCTTACGAGCCTGGTCGTGTTTATGGTCTCTACACCGTTGGCAACGTCGGCGGTTTCGACCCGGCCATCGCACAGTACGATTTCGACAACGAGACGGTTGCAGTGGGCGAGCTGGCGACGCTGTTCTATGGTGTCACGCCGGCGAACAAGTTCAAAGGCTCCGTCTATGTCGTCACTGGACGACAAGACTCTATCGTGTGCAGCAACCTTGTTGGCGGTGCAGTTTGTCTCTCTCCGACCAA
Source organism: Cyanodermella asteris (assembly GCA_900618795.1). NCBI lineage: Eukaryota > Fungi > Ascomycota > Lecanoromycetes > Ostropales > Stictidaceae > Cyanodermella > Cyanodermella asteris. The sequence goes on from UYJD01000013.1 coordinate 619,154, forward strand.
CAAAGTCGCTGAAGCGGCCGGATTCTTTCCTCCCGCGGCGGATTATAACTATATCATTCCGAACAAGACCGGGCACAACGCAAACACGCACTATTCATCACCAAAGTCGTTTCAGTTGATGCACCAACAATTGACAGGACGAGGGTTCTAGGCAAGCATAGGTGGCCTTCTTGCCTGTTTTCCGAGCGGTTGAGGCCCGAAGTCTGATCAAGGATACAGTGCATCGTAGACAACTCCAACTGAGAGCCAGCAACGACTGCAACAACGAGGCTACCACACAGATATCACTCCTGATAAGCCGAGATTACGTCACTGCAGGCTTACGACTTTACATCTGAAACGTTGGTAACTGACGGAACAAATGCCCATAAAGTCATTCACTTCACTAGACCTGCGATGTCATACGTTCATCCAGCTGTGTGGAACCACCGCTCGAGGCTGTCCAACATCGTGTCTAGCATCTACAAACACATGACAATCTAGACAGGCCCAGCGTAGTCGTAAACCAAGAAGGCAGTTCTGCGCTCATCCTTCTTGCGGACAGCAGCCTTCCTCACATATCGTCTCTCGCCGTCAACGATCTGGAAGCCCCAGATCTGCGTGGCTTGCCAGCCACTCTTATCGTTTCGAACCCAACTCTGAATCTGCTCATCGGAGTCCCACCCCTCGGCCAAAAAGTCAATGTCCTGGTCGCCGTAGCCTTCGGGCAGGTTCTTGGAGTTGATGTACTGGGTACGGCCGACGACGTCACCGAAGGTGCTGTCCTTGTGCTCGCGCTGTTCCCAGTCGAAAGTGCGGCGCTCCGGGGTCGACTTGATGCCGCCGCTCAGCTCCTGGTCGACGTCGAGGTGATCCTTGCCTTCCTCGTCGGTGTATTGGTGGATCTTGACGGTGATGGTCGCCTTGCCGATGACGGTACGTGTCAACCAGCCGATGCCTTGCAGCTGCAGGACGGGATCAAAGTCCTTCGACTTCGACTTGTTCTACGCCATTGTGAGTAGCTGTTCTGATGCGCCATGTGCAAGTTTGGCTTGGCGGGGTATTCTGATGGAGGGGCACGTGGATAATCGTAGAAGCGAGAGAGGCTACTCACCATGACCCATTGGCCGTTGAGGTCCTTGATCGTCTTCTCTGCAGGGGCCGCCATTTTGTGTTGTGACGACGAGGTTGGATGCAGCGGGCCACGGCAGAGTACTTTATTCAATACAGAAGCTCCGCAAAGTGGGACTCGAGCTTGGTGGAGTCAGGTCAAGATGCCCCAAACGACGTTACACGAGGGATCGGTTACAGGCGAACCACGGCAACCTACTTATCTATTGGGTCTGGTGCCAGGCCCTATGTCGCCAATCTGCCTGGATACTGTCGGTCATCGACTGCATGGATGCGGGGAGGCAGGGGACTCATGGTGTTTAGCGCATGGAAGCCGCCGCAATAAACACGAACCGAGGCCGGCATAGAGGCAGACATGATGAGGTCCAATCAAAGAATGGCCCTCGTCTGGTTCCAGACAGCTTGCGTGATCGTAAAGCGGAAGCGTGGTCCATATCACACCAAGAGTGACACAAACAACGGCCGGGGTGTGGGTGGGCGGCAGCTGAGCCGAGGCAACAAAGTCGGTACGCTCCAAGCTGTGACCCACGGAAGGTAGATCGCGAGTAGTCAAAATATGCCACTTTGCCTGTACTGACTTGTTCGAGCAACGGGTGCAGCCGCAGCTTGCCGGACCGAGAGGGAAAGTGCGTGGTTTAAGGCGTGGCCGTGGCTGGAGAGATTGACTTGGATCGTTCGGTATTGCGTACCGAACGAAGTTGTGGACGCGCATGCGGCCAAAAGTGAAAGTATTTGGAATTGCCATGCACGGCAAAATCGAGAGAAAATCTGCGGATTATAGCATGAAAGCGCAAAGCAGGGTTGTGGGCACCGTACTGCTGAATCAAATGATCTCATGTGGTGGTGGTTTCAGAGGTAACAATTTGAACTTTGGGTCCGATAATAATCAAATGACTTGCTCCCGATTTATGTTCTCTGGCTCGGGCCAAGCTGCTAAGCGTTTTTAGGAACCCGTGGCAAACCGTGACAGATACAATAAGTCTATAAATCTGGTAGAAAGCTGTTGACGTCTGGTCAACACGGCATCAAGTCATTCCTTGGTTCGTGACCATCTAATCAAAGTCCGAGCGAGCCAGAGCATGCTCAAAGCGCTCGGACTCTAGACACACTCCCCATGTTCAGTCAGCCCACACATGGGGTTTCGCTAGCTCAAATACGGCCGATTGATGCCAATGGCGCCGAGCAGAATCGCACCGAAAGTGCGCATATCAAAGACTTCAATGAAGAAGAAGCAGAAAGGGATCGTTGGGTCGAGGAAAGCGCTCTCTCAAATGTCTTGGCCAGAAAGGTCTTTGCGTGGTTCGGAGAGCAGTGCAGATGATCGTCACCATCCAGTAACACGCAAGGTCAATATCTGTCCTAGAAGATGAAGGCGCGTGTGAAATTGTAACTCCCTTTGGCTTCTGCATGGGATTTGCCGACGAGCAGTTATCTCCTGACGTGGATCGAAGGCCTCGAAGGACGATGCATTGACATCAAGCACAGATCGCGAAACGCTAGCTCCAGCCCCATCATGTTGTATGTCTTCATTTCCTGGTTACGAGCATTGTAGAGCAGCCAGATGATCCACGTGCAAGCCAGCTCTCAACATAGCACCCGGGAGTTACTGCTACAATTCTAGCTGCGCTGCCATCATCCTATTCCTCCTTCTGCCAGACCAAGGTTCCCACCGTGCTCTGATCAGGTTACATGGCTGAGTGGCCTGTCCACGATATCTACCAAGCTGAAATGCCGGCACTTGACCTGACGGCGGAGAAATACGGCGGGAAATCAGAGACGAATGGCCTCTGACCAAGAGATTCTCAAGTCTGGGAAAAGAATATAAAACCCAGGAAGGCGTCGTTGAGACGGGCATGTACTTACCACCTTTCTATCACCATTCCCTCAGTCCAACTCCTACATCCCAACATGAAGCTCATCAGTGTCGTCGCAGCCATCCTTGGCTCTCTGGCCATCGCCATCGCTGAGGACTGTAGCGGTGCCAGAGAATGCCAGTGCCTCTTCCAAGACGGCTCGCATTGCTGCGTGTACGGATCCGTAAGTTGTCTCTGCAGAGTACCAGCTGCGGTCTGATCCCCGACCTTGGCTTTATTTGAGCGACACGATCAGGTCTTGCTGACCTTCCGTGTCCCAATTGCAGAATTTAAAGGTCGAAAAACCTGGCGATTGTACCGCCGCCTGTCAGGGTGCCATGCGTGCGCTTCAGTCAGGCGAAGACATCCCGACGTCCTGCAACGCCGGTGGCAAGTTCTCTTGCGTCGGTATCATCACCGCTCAGGGCCGTACTCCTTGCTATGCTTGAAGCAGGGTGAGTGAATCTTGGTTGAAATCCATATTACATGCTGACGGTTCGCCACAGAATCTGGAGGTCCATTGCTGACCGGCGTGAACGGCGATGATGGTTTATTCTGATTGGAGAGGCATAACAAGAAAGAAATAAAGTGACGGGAAAGTTCCATTTCCGGCTCAGGTGATGCTCAATGGTTACCGCATGCAATGAGAAAGCAAAAGTGACGAACATGCAGTTTCAACACAATTGCTCGCATTTAGATAATTTAATGCATAAACAGCTTTCGAGGTCACAAATTCTGCGTGCAAGGAGCAACCTCTGGTCATGGCATTTTGCTGTTGGAGTTCGCGCTACACGAGTGATTTCGCCACAAAGGCTGCTGTCGCTTGTAAGTCAGCACCGCATTCGGCTGGGAATTCCCAGTAGGCAATACAACACGACTGCTGCGACAGGGGCGCGGTGCGAAATCATTGGCGTGCAGAGGACAGTACGAAGATTAGACACGGCGGCGCTATGCACAGGCAGACTGGCAGGGCGATTACAGTGCAGCGTTGCCCGCCTGCGGGGTCTCAGCTGTTGTGAGGCTGAGGGGCCATTCGACCAGACCCATCGCAAGGCTGTGCATGGGCAATGTTGGAGGCTCACAACCCAGAACTACCACGCCCGCACAAGCAGCCTCTTGGTCAGTCACTCCATACGGCCAGCCTGCGGAGCGACCGCAGCCCCTTGTCACACGTGGGCGCGTCCAACAGCTTCCCTACATCAGCTCGACTACACGCCTCGAGACTTTCCCACATTGCCTTTGCATGGTTGCGGACAGATCGTATCTGGCACAGGACACCGTTGCGGCTTCAGTCCTGCATCACTTGATCACTGACGCCGACGGCCCTCCGGCCAGGCTATCCGACCGCATTGAAGAGTTGGGAAAGAGCCATAGGAGCTGTGAGAGAGCGGGCTTGCCCCGGACAATCTCAAGATGTCGTGTGAGTACATGCTTTGTTTCCGTGACATGCTCTTCTATCCTATCCTCTCGATATACTTCCTAGACTGGCGTGACAACCTCTGGGCGAGAAAGACAACATGTCGCAATACTTCGATCTTCGCCCTCGAGGGGCCCACGACAAGGTCTCTACACCTAGAACACCGCTTGAGAACGTGCCTTCGGCTCACACTACCAAGGGGCATGCCGCTTCATCTCATTCCGGCACCCCTGGAACTAAGCCTACTACATCGTCCCACACAAGTCAGCAGCTAACATATATCCATCAAGTCAGCGGCATGCTCAGCAAGCTCCAAGGGCAGCCGACGACATACGACAAGAAGTACGTAGCGCGGTCCTCACATACTCCTGCCCCATTGACATTCGACAGAGCATCCTACAAGTTCGGCAGAACGCTCGGCGCTGGAACTTACGGCATCGTGCGAGAAGCAGAACAGAGCGGTCACAAGTTCGCAATCAAGATCATCCTGAAGAAGAACGTGAAAGGCAATGAGCAGATGGTATACGACGAGCTGGAAATGCTCCAGCGCATGAACCACCCACACATTGTCCGCTTCCACGACTGGTTCGAATCACGAGACAAGTACTATATCGTCACACAGCTGGCAACGGGGGGTGAGCTGTTTGATCGGATCTGTGAAAAGGGCAAGTTCACGGAGAAAGATGCCGCCGAGACCATAAGGCAAGTCCTCAGCGCGGTGGACTATTTACACTACAACAATGTGGTCCATCGAGACCTGAAGCCGGAGAACTTGCTGTATCTCTCCACGAAACACGACTCTCCGCTGGTGTTGGCAGACTTTGGTATTGCTAAGATGTTGGAATCTTCCAGCGAGGTCCTGACCACCATGGCGGGATCGTTCGGATATGCAGCCCCAGAAGTCATGATGAAGAAGGGTCACGGCAAGCCTGTTGATATGTGGTCCCTTGGTGTCATCACATACACTCTATTGTGCGGCTACTCTCCGTTCCGATCCGAGAATCTGCCAGACTTGATCGAGGAATGCCGCCACGGAAGAGTCGTCTTCCATGAGCGATACTGGAAAGATGTGTCGCCGGAAGCAAAGACTTTCATCGGTCGTCTCCTTCAGCCAGACCCTGATAAGCGAGCAACGTCAGAGGAGGCCATGAAGGACGTGTGGCTGACTGGTACGACGGCTACAGACCACAACTTGTTGCCCGAGCTGCGCGCCTATCTCGCCCGTGCTCGACTCAAAAGAGGTATTGAGATCATCAAGCTTGCGAATCGCATTGAGAATCTCAAGATGCAAGAGGACGCTGAGGAAGATGTCCCGGGAGAGGCAGACGTACCTGCGAACGCGCACGAGGCTGCTGGACAGGCGCTTGTGAACAACTACAGCACTAGTGGTGTCAGTCCCGGTGAACGAGGTTTGCGCACAAGTGAGCAGCCGCCCCCAGGAGGCAAGCCAGGTGCCGGGCGATTGAGTCGAGCCGCACGCGGGGCCATTTTCCGAGAGGTTGTTTTGGCTAAGGTCCGTGAGATGAAGACTGAGAAGGAAGCGGCGGAGAAGACTGCATCGATCCAGTGAGGGCCTCCAGAGAAAAGGTGCGATGATGTTGATGACATTGATGCCAAAGCATGATTTGTGGTGGATTGTTGCCTCTTGACTTGCGGCAGATCGAGCACAGTCCCAAGAGTTGGCTATTCATAGAGACTTGCTGAACTTGCGCGGTGAATCGCTACGAATTTGATATCCCATATGCTGCGCAAAACTCCCTTTTCATGGAGATTAGATGCTGAAATTGTTTGACGCTTCACGGAAAGAGGTCTACGCATAAGCGGTAAAACGCGAACCCAGACCAAGCTTATACGGCAGAGAATCATTTCTTGCCGGCCTTTGAGAGCTTCGATTAGTGATGCTTGCGCGATACTGCGAAAGCGTGGGGAGCATGGTTCCAGTGCATGGTAAATAGGCTTTGTGCTAGATAGCCGGATCCATGTCCGTGGGCGTGCAGCGCGGCAGCTGTTACAATTTTAGATGCAAAACTGATGTGGTACGGCCAGGAGCAGGCAAGCGCAGCCGCTGATGTGGCTCCTTCCCAAAGTGGACCGCGACCTCAACTGAAATGGCCGTCGCTGCTTCCTCACTGACTTCTTGGCCTGAATGGGAATTTGAGGATCTGCAGAGAAAGAGCACAGGAGTTGATTTGAGATTGCTTCATCACAAACTGAAGTGTACTGTCCATCGCATGTAGTTGAAAAAACTGGCTCAATCCTTTTGCCCGCGCAGAGCTTCTGGCGAAAGTACTCAAAGACTAAAGCAGCTCTAAAAGGGAGCACTTTGGCTCTGCAAAAGATTAAGGTGGACCGCACGCGAAGAAGTCGGATCCATCCTGCGTCGCCGTTGGACACTTTGTACGAACCGTGAGACTCAACGGTTACCACATTGAGGAACGGAAGAGCTTTGTCGGGGGCACGCTCGCGCGGTGGCAGAGACTTCAAGCCGGTCAGCACTGATGTGTATGCGTACGGAGCATCCAGACGACATCTAATGTTCGCAGCTTGATGCTTCAGATGCGGAGAGGCATCGGAGCTGAGTGAGTCAGGCTACTGACTGAGAATCACTGAGCGGTAAAGGCCGTTGGTCACTTTTGGCAGGAGGTCGCTTGCCACGTTCTGAGGTGTTGACCGTTGATTTCCCAGCCTTCTGCAAGTGAGGACTGAGTGTGAAGTGTATCTAGCGAGGTGAGTTTTGTTTTTCGCCATGTCGTTGCTTCGCGAGCCCTTTTCGCCCACCCCGTCTTCACTGGTTCGCTCCCGTGTCCCACCCCCGCAGCCATCTATCCCTTCCATACCCACACGCTATACTGAATGGCATTGGCTTCTGCGACTGTGTCGTTCCTTCTAGCTCGCATCGCGAGTCAGTAGTCAAACCGGTAATCGCGGGTGTCGGCTACTTGAGGTTGAGCTTTCCTCGTTTACGCCATGGCTGACGATGGCTCAGAACAGGAGTTTCGAGACAACAGCGCTGCTGGCCAAGTCAGGAGGGTCTTTCAGCGTCTCAGAGGTCTATCTCGACAAAGTTCCAAGAGTACTCCAACAGATCAGAATTCGGAAGCACCTTCGCCTACATCACTACGTTTCGGCTCCCCCGAACCACTTCCTCCCCTCCCTATCACTCCGAACCCTCAGTACGGATCCCACTTTACATCCTCACCAAATACTTCCCCACTAGAGACTATCCACCGGTGCCCCAGCGGGAAATTCCATCCCAACGCGGTCGCGGCCTGTGACGGCAGCTGCAGTGCACGTGTCCCGATAGACATCGAGGCACTCGAGAACGCATTAAGCCCGCGAAGACCAAGTGCAGGATCAGGCAGTGGCGCGGCTTCGTCAGGTTTTGCAAGTACACAGCCAGACAAGCATCGCCACAAAGCTGGTCCAAGTCAAACGTCAGTTGACATCCACGCGCTTGGTTCTGCAGCGAGCCTTCGGCGACCACCCACTCACAGGCGACCTAATCACTCTTCCCGCGAATTTGCGGCCATCTTTCCACATCTAGTCCGAAGCGACTCTGGTAACCAGAACGAAAAGCTGCAGAACGTCGTTGAGTGGCGCTCACAGGTCTATTTGTGCAAGAATCTCGAGAACATGGCGTCGCGACCAGAGAGCATGATGGTGCAGGGTGGGCCGAGGGAGTACAAGAAAAGAGCGATACAAGAGGCGCAAAACGCACAGGACGCCATTGACAAATGGTTTGCGCGCGAGGACAGTCCCTTCAAGGGTAAATACAAATTCAAAGAGCTGATAGGCAAGGGCTCTTATGGCAGAGTCTACAAGAGGTAAGTCCCTACGTGAACGGTCAGGGGAGATGGTGCTGATGCTCGCAGTGTTGAGACTGCCACGGGCCACCTTGTAGCTATCAAGGTGCTGTCTCCCGACGAGCAGGACATTACCATCCCAGCAGAAGCGCGTGATCATAGTCTTCAGGAGGTGTTGCGCGAGATCAATATCCTAGAGCGACTCCAACAGAGTAATGCTGTCAACATCAACGAATTCGTTGAAGCGGGAACTGTTCACTCGCAGCTTTGGATTGTTAGCGACTACTGTTCTGGTGGAAGCCTGACAACTCTGAAACGTGCTGCTGGTAACAAAATTAACGAAGAGCCATACATCAAGATCATTGCACGCGAGCTCGCAAAAGGCCTAGCCTCTGTTCATAAGGCGGGAATCATTCACCGAGATATCAAATGTGCGAATGTCATGGTCTCTGAAAATGGAGCGTTGAGGATCATCGACTTTGGCGTCTCTGGGGTTCTCCAATCGAATATGGACGAGGACAAGCGCAAGACAGTCATCGGAACTCTGCACTGGATGGCTCCCGAAATTCAGCATATGCCGGATAAGGAGGTACTCCACGGCTCTGAGGTGGACGTGTGGGCATACGGCGTCACCCTTTACGAGTGCGCCATGGGCAACCCCCCCAACCCCACAGTTGGTCAAGTCAGTCGTCTTCGTGCCATGACGAAGCAGAGTCCACCTCGCTTGCCCAATGACATGGGTTTCTCTGCCGATTTGAAGGATCTCATCGCTTTTTGCTGCAACCCGGATCCGGCAAAGCGACCGACCATGCACCAAGTCTGCGAACATCCTTACAATCTGGGGACAGAATCGGAATACCCAACTCATGCACTCAGAAGCTTGGTCGAAAATTACTACAATTGGGAGCGAAGTGGAGGAAACAGGTTATCTCTCTGGCAGCCTGGTGGTGCGCAGCAAGCCAGCATCCCCGCTGTCCCACCGCTTCCTGGGCAAGATGAATGGGTTTTCAGTACGACACCTGATTTCGATCAACAGCACGAGGCAAATGATGATGGCGGGTTTGATCTGTCTAGCTCGCCTCCGCGCGAAGCAGACGAGTTCGATGATGGCCTGAGCATGCACACGCTTCGCCCGTCTCGTGAATCAGAGAATTCTGCTGCTCCTGCGCCCAACCGAGCGGAGCAAGACGCGGGTGCTCGTCGTGGTGCTAGAAATCTTGCTGGTTTGTTCGATCATTCAGCAGCCCCCTACAAGTTCGGCGAGAGTCCAGCAACAGACTTACCTCTGCGGTCCGGTACGAGCAGCTCGTCGCTTCATAGTAAGGAGTTAAGCTTCTCGTCAAATGATGAAGGTCCTCCGCAGATTGACTTGGAAGCCATTAACAAGAAGAAACGGGCTACAATGGCCTGGAAATGGACGACTGATGGTGTAAGCAGTGAAAATGCAGAGACAAGTCTCCCACACGCACGTCCAGTGCTACAGCACGCCAATACGTTTGCCGGAGAGCCTGCTACCGCCAGAGATGCTCGACAGACCCTAGACCTCGATTCTCTGATGAACCCTGGCCAGAATCGTCAAGCACGTGAGACACTCGATCTTGACTCACTGATGAACCCTGAACAGGCACGTCAGGCACGTGAGACGCTCGATCTTGATGCATTGATGAATCCTGATCAACTTCGTCGGGCCCGCGAGACGCTTGATCTTGAGAACTCGATGAACCCGAACCAGGCTCATCAGAGTGCTCGTGATACTTTGGACCTGGATCAGCTGATGGGAGGAGCACCCCCGGCGCATGCTGTCCATGCCGCGAGCTTTGCTGCCACGATGTCCGGGCCTCGTCCAGAGGCGAACGACAATCGACAGACTCTTGACCTCGACGCACTAATGGGGGATACCGGTAACGGTGCTCTCGCACCGCCTTTCACCTATACTGAACCAAGCAGTGAGGCGACGATGCGCCCAGCTTCTCAATACCCACACATGAGGCAGCCGCAAGTCCAGGGTCTCGACTTCGCAGCACAACAACCACAGTACGGTTTTCAAAACCAAACAGCACCCGCACACTCTCGGCAGATATCGCAGCAGTCAAGACCTGCCACCCTCGATCTAGATTCACTCATGAATGGCGGCAACGCGGCTATGCTCGACGCTATGATGGCTGGCGAACACGACTTTGAAGGTCCGTCCGGTCACGCACCCAGTATTGAAGATCAACACGCTGGTTATCCGACTTCGCGCGCATATGGCGACGACAGACTAGGTTTGTCGTCTTCTTCTCCCCCGGGTTCTCCTTTCGGAGGTCATCAATCTTCTTTACCTCGGATTCCGGACTACCCTCTGCCCATAAATCCTCTCGCACTTCGCGATGATGCGCCGCCGGATTTGGTGCAGAGCGAGCTTCGTCGCCTTCTGGCTATGTTCAGTCACGCGCTGAACATCAATCATGAATACCTTGCCGAGGCGTCTCGTATGGCGGGTCCAGCCAGGCACAGCCGACAACCTGCGGCCAACGGACACAGCAGGGCACCGAGTTCCGTGAGTAGCATTCGCGATGATACGAGCTCCCGCGACGAAGGCGCTGAGGGTGATCGTGAAGATGAGTAAGCATGGGCTTGCATTCATGGGATGAGCGCGGCGTTGTCGGTGCGTTTGAGTCGCACAGCGACGATTGTGGGGTTTCCACCATGAAAAGCATTATGAGGCGTAAAGAATTTGGGCCGAGCTCGACAAGTACGAAAATGGATTGATCACAAGATGGCGCGTTAGGACGATTGTGGGCAAGTACTTGTGGTCGACCGATCTTGACGGCATGAGAAACGACGAATCTGATGAAATTTGTATGCCGGATTTGAGCTGAGTATCTCCTGGGAACTTGTCATCTATCATGGGAAGATACTCGAAGAACCAATTCATGACCTGATCTGACAGGCAACTTTAGACTGCCGTGAAGCGTCATTGTGATTCCAACCAAGTAATTACATTGATCATTATATCAGTTTCGCGTAGACACATGGCTCCTTTCCATTCGTAGACGCCCATTATTATATGATGGCTGCGGCCATGCCAATAGCTGCGACAAGGTAGGCCTGGGGAACCACGGTCACAGCAGGAGCGGCACCGTGGAACATGGACGTGGCCGCAGCGACAGCCTGAGGCTGGCCGTCGGTGAATTCAGAGACAGGAACGGCGCTCGCCATTGCGGTAGCCTGCAGTTTTGTCAGTGAACCTGCCATCGTTGCTGTTGCGATTCATGCGAATAGAATATACCTGAGGCTGGCCGTCAGTGAATTCGGACACCGGGACGGCTCCAGCTCCGGCGCCGGCGCCGACGGCCTCAGACGACGCCTTTGTGGCCTGCGAAATAGGAGGTCAGTGCCGCTCAACATGCAAACGGACGATTGTCGAGTATAACGTACAGCAGCTGAGCCAGCGGCGGTAGCCTTGGCCGAACCAGAAGCAGCCTTGGATCCCGTGGCAGCAGCAGCGACGAAGCCGCGAAAACAGAGCTGAGAGAGACACGCATCGTGTGGAAGGACAGGCGAGTGTGCTTGTGCAGGGAATTTTAAACGAATGCAAGTGAACTCGAGACAAGAGACCGTAGACGGGACAGTGGGACGCGATGGGAAGCGAAGGTCGAAAACTCTCACGGCAACAGGGCACTAGAGCAGGGAGGGAGGACCCGGCCTTGTATACCTTACTCCAGAAAGCATAGCTGCGCTGGCCCCGTCAGGACTCGACATGGGTAGTTGGAGGAGCGCTGAACATGTTGGACAGTCCACTAGACGGTACCAGGCCCGGGTATCCGCCTCTTACCTGTTCCTGTCGGTTCTGTGTGGAAGGACGGGACCGATGGGGGATGATGACGGCGGAAGCGTGAGCGGCCTGTCGTCTTGTCGAAGCTTGTCTGCATAGGCTTTCGTCGCTAAAGTGACGCCAGCCGTGCCGTTCTGTGGTAGCCCATTGGTTGGGCGCCGACGAGAGGGCAGAAAAAGCAGCTGAAGAAGAGAGCGGCGTGGAGGGGATAGTGACATGTGGAAGGGAGCTGAATGAGCTCGATGATCGATCCCCGCAAAGTGGAATAACCGTGCGGCGCATGCGGTGCCTGGCGATCTTCCGAGGCTTGACGTTCGTACCAAGCTCGACGTGCTCCCGTTCCGTCCAGCTCTGTCTCATCTGTCCGTCCTTGCTTGCTGCGAGTGCCGGAACTTCGGTCATCATTGTCAATTGTGCCGTCTGGGTCAAACCAGACACGAATTTGTATTTGTTCTCTGCAGCGCGAATGCCGAGCCTTGCGCCTGTGTTTGTGGAGCAGGAATTTTTCGAGAAGTAAGCTGGGCTGGAAGCTGGAGCCGTACTTGTCCAAACTGTGGCACAGACACGAGATGGCCAACCTTATGTCGCCGGCTTAGATTATCGTCCAATCGATACGGTCGGTGGCTCACTGGGCAGGTTGGCTCTTCTGGCCTTGCGCCGGTGCAACCTTGCTACAGTAGGCCCATTGGTCTCAGACTCCACGATGAGATCACAGTAGTTCCGAAGTGCTTCTGTTTTGTCCCGTGATTGCAGCCACTCGCTGGCTCTAAAACGAAATAACCCAAGTTTTACACATGACAAGGAGAAGCTGCGCGATCTCCAGCCAGATGCTAGAGCGACGTTTTGCGGACTTGGCGTTGGTCGGGGTAGGGCGTATCTCACGCCGTTTGAAGCGGAAATACATGTCACGAGGTCATTGAGCGCAGAGACAAGTGCAAAAACGACAGTGACATGCTTCTGTTGCTCAAGTGGCCCAAAATTGAGAGTTTCATAATGCTGCTCCAAAGGTCGTCGATACATCATGTAGGGAATGGAGCCTAGGCGTTCGTAGGCACCCGGGGCTGGCTCAACATTTCCGAAGTCAAGGGAGAAAACTGCAATGATGCAGCCGTGAACGCAACTTAGATGAAACGGAAAGCTAATGGATCTGTATCAATCTGCTGCGCTTGACGTGCGAGTACCCGAAATCAAATTATGTTCGCGGTGAAAGCAAGGCGATTTGCAGGTGAGGCGCGTGACGCAATTGGCAGCCGCTGCCGGCCAAGGGATTCATTCCAGTATTCCTCCAGTCGATTCGCGCTCGCATCAGCTTTACTTTCAAGCCAACGATCCGCCCACCAGACATCTGACTTGAGCTAACATAGCTTGCAGTCATATCTCATGTGTTTCCGGCCCAAATAAGCGTGCGGCAATTGTGTTTGTTTAACAGCTCAAATACTGCGCGACACCACACCCAGGAGCTGCCACCAGCAAAGGGTTCCACGCCATGTCCGATTACAACTCTCTTAAGGTCGTTGACCTGAAGGAACTGCTCAAAGAACGCAATCTGCCTGTCAGTGGGAAGAAAGCCGATCTAATTCAGCGACTGGAAGAAGCAGATGCAGCGCAGAGTGTCAATGCTGAGCCTACGCCCGAGCTCGAGTCTCAACCCGGGTCCGAAAAGGAGCCAAAGATTGCTCAAGAATCGCCTTCGGCAGAACCACCAACCGCAGAGGCGCAAGCATTAGATCCTCAGCCTGGTATTGAGCAATGGGTGATAACGAAGCCCGTGCCAGAATCCAACGCCGCCGGGCATGTCACCGTCGAGACCGTAGCCACACCGATCCGGGACTCTGCAAATAGAGACGACGCACGTGGCACGCCTCCAGCACACCAAGACGACCTGTCTGAGAAGTTGCATTCCGGGAATTCTGCTCTATCTCTCAAACATTCTCCAGCTGAGACGACGAGCCAAGCCGCAAAGGCTGCGACGGAAGTCACCGCCAGCAAGGAGCGATCATCGTCATTGGCACAATCTGATGCTCAAATTGATCAGAGAAAACGGAGAAAGCGCAGTAGAACGCCGGCGCCAAATGAAAACGACGTTCACAAGAAACTGAAAAGTGCTCATGGCCAGGTCAAAATTACGCTTCCTGAGGATGTTGGTACGAAGCCAGAAGATCTGACTCACCAACAACCACAGTCTACGATTACGACGGGCCAATCGGGCGAAACAGCTCTGCAGAGCGGTGCAGTGGGTGATAACGAGGAACTCGAGAATGGACGGACCCTGACAACAGAGTCTGCGGACGTGGAAGCTGTATCAGCAAACACCAGAAACGAGCAGCTCAACGCAGAGCCTGCAAAGCACCCTCCCTCTAATACGCTGTATGTCAAGAATCTGAAACGTCCTCTCCAGTCCGGAGCCCTACAAGCGCATTTGATCGAGCTCGCGGGGACAAACGAAGCGGACCAAGAGGCGGTTATCGCAGATTTCTTCATCGATAAACTCAGAACGCACTGCTTTGCCAGATTCGGTACAGTGGAACAAGCTTTGCGAGCTCGGAATCGGCTACACAATCAAGCCTGGCCAGATCAACGAGCTCCGGAGAAGCTATGGGTAGATTTCATCCCCGAGCAAAAGTTCGATGAATGGGTCGCGACTGAAGAATAGTCAGGGAGCGGTGAACGCTACCAAGTAGTATATGAGACGGTAGAAGGGCAAATAGTTCCGCGACTGACGGATGGTTCCGATCTCATGGAAAATCAGAACGGCAAGCCGAAACCTGATGCGCCGAAAGGTCCTGAGTTGAAACCCAAGGGGCCAACTCACGACGATCGTGCCAAAGGCTTTAAGACACTCGACGACTTATTCCGCAGCACAAAAGCAAGGCCGCAGCTTTATTTCTTACCCGTCGATCAGCAGACGGTCGATAGACGATTAAAAGAATTGGCTCAGGGGCGAGGCGGTGGCCGCGCAAATGGAGATGCACGATACACATTCCAGGACGGCAGTCTGGTTGTTGAAGGACCGGACAACGGCCTTAGACTTGATAGGCCGCGGGGTTTCGTGGGAGGTTTGCATAAGCCAGTGCAGTACGGAGACAGGAGGCGTCCAGAGCACAGACGCTACTAGCAAGCAGGTCTGTCTATGCTATTATGTGCTTTATACCCGGGAATCAAGATGATGTGATTGGTGCTCAAGTATTATCGTCGTCACAAGTCACGGCAGGTGCAATTGTCTCTCTTGAACTGTAATTTAGCTACAATTTTCTCAAAACAAGACCTGACATGGCATGTGTGCAGGGAGTGGGTGGGGAGAGCGGCTACCAAGAACCTCTGTACCCATGGAATTTTTTCAAATTCCTGGAGAATCCCAACCAACGTCGGTGACACATGATCAACTGCATAGCAGCGATCGCAATCATGACTGGCTTGACTCTTCCATACGTTGTGCACTGGCTCAACCGGGCCGAGGTGTGTGAAGTGACCGAGCTGCGCCACATGCTGAGCCTCAGACACGTCGCGGACGCGCCCTGACGCGACGCAAAGATGAACCACAACCTGATCCTCAGGCTTACAAGGACCGCTCTGAACTCAACTGAGAGAGCTTTCGTCAATTGATCGATCTAGATCTCTCAAGCTCGAGACACGTTCCCAAGGCTGTTGGCCTGTAGCTGAGACTTCGTTCGTTTCCAAGCTGAGCTTTGTCTGCTTTTCTTCCTTACTACCTCCTACTGGCAATATCTGTTGCGTTGGCTGTTCAAAAGCTTTAAGAAGGCATCAGAGAGCTTACTTAATTGCATTTCAGCCCACAGCAAAGTTCCGATCCGCAATATTGTCAGTACTTCCATTTGCACTACATTCGGACCTTTCTTCCACCTGGTCCTTCGGCTCCGAAACTGGGCTCCGAACTCGACCTTTGGGGCGCGTACATTCACAGCATACATCTCTGCGCCCATTACAGATTTAGCAATGCCCGGCACTAGATCGAAGCGCAGCGCGGACGCTGCTGGCGGCGCCGAAGGAACCACAGCGACCTCACATATAACCTACACGAACGACCCTCTGCCCGAAGTTTGGATAGCAAACGGATTCTCAAAAGACTATTCAATTATCACATTACCCGATCCGAAGACATCCGAGCCACGTTGGTTCATACAAAGCGAATCTACCTCACTAGGAGAGCTGCGAACATTCAGCGCTCCAACGCCAGCGAGCTTTCTAATTCATCCGGAAGACATTCCATCGCATAGAGGCTCAGCGGATGTCGGAGAGACTGATGAGCGACCGGCAGACCCGTCCGACTGTGATCAGAACTTTCTAGGGCGATTCAAGTCTGAGAGTGTCATCAATGCCGATGCAACATCTAAAACCTGGGGCGAGGAGGTCAAGCGGCTTCAAGGACTCAAACTTGAGACAGAGCAAATGCTCAATGACGCATGCAAGTCTGGTGCGGACGGAGATGTCGCTGCTGAAGAAGCACTGGCGGAGAAGCAGGCTGAAGCGTCGCGGCGCTGCCTTCACCTTGATGCACACATTGCTTACTGCGAGCTGCAGGAGCGCAAGCACCTCACGACGTGTAATGATGCATCTGAGCAATCCAAACCCGAGAGTGGTGACGCGAATGACTGCCGACTTTTCACGACGAGACAGACTCTTCACGTGGTTACAGAAATAGACATCATCTTTGTTCTGCTCCCGGTACTGTGCCCGAGACCGGATGCCAAAGCTCAAAATGATGGCTTCCGCGTTCGATTTCGCCCGCTCGACGACATCATTGAGACTTGGTGCGATATGGAAGGATCCCAAGCTACGAGGCTGCTGAAAGATTCTGCATGGCAGGCGAAAATACAGAAGGCGCTAGAGCGCATTTGTGACGTGGTAGAAGCTGGCGATGAAAAGGCTTACGGATTCAGATTGGCTAAGTTTCAGAGCATTGTGACGAACAAAGCTACAAAACTTGCCAAAGCCGGTCTTCCGCAAAGTTTAGAAGACCAGGCTCTGAGGCTCATCGAGAACAGGGAGATAGCCATTACAGCAGAGCAAGAAACCCCGACTGAAACGCCACCTGCAGCTGGAACTCCGAGAGAGCTCAGTGTGGCAACAAACGACACCCAGGAAAGTGCTGTCAGCGCCGTCTTCACCCCGGTCGAGGCTGATGACAGCCAAATTACAGTCGAAGACACCTCCGACAGCAACTTGCAGACGCTAGCACGCATGCGTGTTGCCATTGGATTTATCTTGGCCAACTACGTACCCGAACACGTCAGCACAGAGATCGTCAACCGAATCGATGCAGATGCAAGCAAGACCACCGATTTCCAAGAGCTGCATGACACCGTCAAGCGTAGGCGAGAGGCGGACAAGCGCGTCGATGTGAGCCGACTATACTCTGGAAAGCGTAGCGCCGAGGACGAGATTCGCAGCGAGGAGCGCGCTGAGAAGAAGCGCAAACTAGAGGAGGAAGAAAAGAAGAGAAAGGAGGCCAGTCACGGCGTGAAGGCATTAGCCAAGGTGAACGTCAAAGGCATGGCCAAGATGACATCCTTTTTCCAGGCAAAAACGAAAAAGCAATGAAGCCGCGTCTGGCGCTTACACAGATAGGGTCAATGCGGCCAAGATCCGCCGCGACTTTTCAGGTTAGGTGAAGCGAATGTGGGTCAGCAGCACTGTCGCAATGACTATCACGTTACATTCTCCAGACGAAACAGCCGCCGGTACTTTCAGCAGTCGTCTGAAATGAGCTGCGAAATTGCGAGGTGGTTCGATGATTCAACATGAAGATTGGAACAAACGTTGGAGACGTTTAGCAGCGTCGGAGTCACGTCGCAACAGCGATCGTCAAGACTACGCACGAACATGAGGTCACGTTTCAGAATTGATGTCTCAAGCTGACAGGTTGACAGTGGGGACAAAGCCCGACGCTGCCCCTGAGCGAGATCTCCGTGCACTTAGAGCAGAACAACTAGTCGGCCGTCTGGAAGTGAGGAGACGAGCCAGGCGACGGTCACCCTAGCCGAGTTCGACGTACTCCAGCGGCGGTGTCGTGTCAGCTAATGTGAAAGAACCGGGAGAAGGTCTCTTGTACGTCCGACATGGTGATCTTGGTACGTGCCGGCTTGGAGAAGAACCGGATGCAGATGAGATTGGACACATGGCGCTCCGCAGACTAGCAATCAGGCACTTGACGAGCAGCTGTCAGTGGATCAGCTGCCGAGATTACATGGTCTCGAAAGTATACCTCTTTCGGTTTGAAAGTGGTATGGCGAAACGCAGCCGCCTAGCCGCCGTCGAACTGGAAGTCATCATCTGACATTGACGGACGTGCGTCCCAGGCATGCTTTTCACAATATAGCACGGGCTAGATACTGCACCTCGACTGCCAAGTTGTTCGTGGGAAACTAAGCAAAAGGAAGGAACCGCCTTTCCCCAGTCGCCTCAGACATGCAACAGGCTCGGCCGACAAGTAAGGTCATCAGCGTCAGCCCGCAACTTTCCCCGAATATGAGGCAAGGTGTAATGCACTGTTCTGCCAAGGTTCATGGCAGTGACGCAAATCTCATGCTTTCTCACCGAAAATATACTCGTAAGCAGACTTAGTAGAAGCCCCATTTGCCGTTATGCGAAGCCACAATGTTCTCGCAGGGCCGCAGGTTCTAGCCGGCGGCCGTCATAGTTGATGAGCACGACCCGTTTGATCTATCCACGAGGGCTAGCATAGAGCTTACCAATGGCCAGTTCATCGGAGGTCGGTTCGCGGCGAAGGGTTGCATTGCAGTCGGACACGCACCGTTGCAGTCGTGTGAGCGCCGACCAGCTGTGGGTCTTGAGGTCGACGAACAGGTCTGAAAAAGGGCCGGCTAAGCCAGGCTGAACGACAAAAGAGGCTCTGCTCTGATGTTGGTGCTGCACAATGACAAACAGTCGCTGAGGATGCTTACTTTCAGTCGGCGACAGGTTTTGGCAGAGGGTCTGGCCTCGTCCGTCGTCGTTCACGCTGAACCGGAAATAATAATCCCTAACCACAACTGAAATCGCAATGTAGGGAGACAGTAGAGTTCGATATTCAGGAATGTCGGCGCTAACGCATGAATGGAGGTGTAATACGAAATACGTGCAAGTTAGTAGGGTTTATCCATATGGATGCAGTAGCCGAAGCCTGTAACTCACCTCAAACGTTGAGGCTGTAACGTGACCTCTTCATCCTCACCTGTCAACCTGATCATATCACGATTCATACCACACGCGCTCTTTCTGCGCTCTACTGCCGCTTGTTCCGGCTGTTTCTCACCGAAGGCCTTACTGCAGACCATCTCATTGCGTCAGTAGTTGTGCGTACCCCTTGCAGCACATGCGGCAGCACCGTGTCAAACAAAGGTGCAGCTCGACACAGTCATCTCCGCCGACACTGCAGTCCATGACAATGTAACTCTCTTCCTGTTCTACCAACATGATAACCGTTCTTCCGAGTGCATCCATGGCGTCCCGACGTCCCGTGGCCCTATCGACTAATCACATCTCTGTTACTGCGACGGCAGTGTCCGGGCAAAGTTCAACATTCAGCCTCATTGCGGCGAAGCAGACGTCAGAAAACACTGCATCCACACCTACCGCTGCAGCCAGACTAGGAATCCTGGTGCGACCAGAGCCTCCGCCCGACCAGACTCCTCTGGTTCCTGGTCCCTGGTCCGCATCGCGTTCGTGTCAGACTAATAAGGCATAGACCAACGGGTCTTGTTCAAGATCTCCCATGCAACGTGCAACAACAGGTCCGTGAGGCCGTCAGTCCCGCCACGCTGGGGCCCAAACGAAGGCCAACAGACGGCCCTGGCTCACGCCCGACCTCAGTGGACCGAATCTGAGAATTGGGGGAAATGCCAGGGCAGCGAGTCCGTCTCCCGCGCGTGGCAACACCATATCAGATACGTCCCTTCAGCTGCAGGATCTTGATGCTGTCAGCAATTGCCCATGCTCATCAGCAAGATCGAAGACAATATCCAACTCTTCGCATGGCAGGGACGCAGAAACCATTGCGTAGCTTGGCTGGTTGGACATCCCTCTCGATGCACTTCCCTGTTCACGCTTGCGGTAACGGCTTTTCGCTCTCCATGGCTGTCGTTTCATCGGCACCTCGCGCCATCTCTTAGTGGCTCAGAGCGGGCCTTCTTGACGGCCTTGTTGCTTGCCTCTGCTGCGTCCGGCCATAATTGAGGCCGTTGGCGAGAGATTACTCAGTTTCAATAATGTGATTGAATGTCATTTCACCGACAAAAGCTCACCCATCGGTCGGTTTTGCACTGACCGTCACTGGCGTGACCATCTCTGGCCGCGGTCGATATAAATTCTCTTTACCTTCCTGTCTTGTCCCCAGCGTCTCTATCAATCTCACGATATCAAGCCGCTTGCTGTGCCTTGAGCCTTCTCACTTATTCTGCCTTCACTTTCACGGTCTCAAGCATATACCCCTCATACTCCCTCTTGCATAATGCCTTCGATTGTTCCAGCATCTCCTATAGACTCGGGTGACGATGACGATTATAGCCCTGGCTTTGATGAGAATGAAATATACTTCCCAGTCTTCTGTCTATCAGAGGTACCAAACGAAGTAAGGCAAACGATCCCTTGTGCCGATGGCAATGTTGACATGAATTCAGTACTTCGACGAGTTCAACAAACACGCCGGAGAGAACGAAGTAGCCGACGTCCCCTGGATCGAGATCACGACCTCCCAAGGCCCTGCCGTTTTAGACAACCTCCGCCAAAACGCTTCGAGCGGCGAACCGAGCCCGACCCCCTTCAAGGACTGGACCCTCCTCCAAGTCTACGACTTTTACAAGCGCCATCTCCGACCTCGTCCCGACGGCTCCGACGCCAGCAAGCACTTTGCCTCCTTCACCTTCTTCGCCATCGACCGCGCCTGCGTCCGAGCAAACCCGCCACAGTGCATCGTCTGCAGCGACGCCCCCGACTTTGGCGAAGCCGACGGCGAGATCAGGCTCAAAACGTTCCGCATCACCATCGCCGAGGCCATGCCCAGCATGGCCGCGCTGGAAATGCTGAGCATGACGCCGAGCGAGGTCCGCGACCGGAGCACCTTCTGCCTCAAAGTGCATCCGCAACCGATGCTGGTTGCGGACGCGGCGAACCCGGATGCTTACGTGCTCGCGACGCCCGCCGAGGGTAGGGCGAACAAGAGGGCGGGCATCCGCATGGCGGAGGGCTTGGAGCTGGCGGGCACGAGGCGGATCGAGCGGGAGCAGCCTTCGGCTTCTAGGAGGGCGTACCCGAATCACGGTGGTTCCGCACTGTGACTTGGTTCGACCTTGACGGCTTTGCCTTTGAAATTGTTCGTTCTGGTTTCGCGGGCGGGTCCCGCTGGGTTGGCGGGGAGTGCAATCTTGCACGAATGATGGCGGAAACTGGGGACAAACTACGCTCGTTGCATCTTCTATCTTCTCTTCACAGATTGTAATTTAGCATACTAATATAGAGTGAACCGGGTCAATACCTATTTGCAATGTTTTCGCTATCTGTCGCTACGTGAACATTTTACACCATACGTGACCGGTCTTGTACCTACGGAAGTAGTCAGCCGACCATATGGTGTGAGGGTCGATCAAGTTCTTTAATGGTCGTGTCCATCGCCCCTGTCTGGCTGTTCAGTCAACCGTTCGGCCGGGCACTCGACTATGCACCGTGTGGTGCCACCCTCGCTCTTTATGTCACGTGTGCTGCGGATTCAGACTCTCATGGATGGGACGTGGAATGGTTCAATCATGTACATCACAATCAACGCCAACTTCAAAAGACAAACATGGTATCAAGCTCGTAACGGTCATCACATGCTTCCCCAAAAACCCCCCTCAACGACGCATTATGCAACCAGCGCCCTCCACACTCGAACTCAATAGCCAGTTCACAGCTCCTCGTCATCCTCTTCAATCTTCTCCTCGATTTCCATAGCCTCAGCTCTGGACCTCTCCTGCCTCGCCTTCTTGTCAAGCTCCTCTTCAAAGGCATGCTCTCTTTCCGCTTCCTCCTCCACGAATCCTTCATACCCTTCAAGGCTTTCCTGAATGTGCATCTTGAAGTTGATGATAAATTCAAGCATACCTTGGGCTTCGGTATGCAGCGACTCGCGTAGCGAATTGGCGTCCATGCTGAGCTGTTCGTACTCGATTTGCGCATTGAGCTCGCGCTGCTTCCAAAGCTGGATGTCCTCGTTGAGCGTGCTGCGCATCCTCGACAGCTCGCCTTCAGTCTTTTCGATCTCGGCATCGGAATCGAATTTTTGCTTTGTGGTTGCCTGTTGCAAGAGTCGTATCAGTAAGAGTTCTCAAGTCAGAAGCAGAAGCCTGTCGCGAAAATGACAAGAGACGGTTCTCGACGTAAGGATTTGCTTGGGGATCAGTAAACTTACATCTTTGGTCTTGCTGTATTCATCTTGCGCGTTGTTCTCACGATGTTGCAGGGCATCAACCTCGTGCCGCTTTTGGTCCATTGCATCGGCGATGTCAATTAGCAGGCCTCTGTTCTTGTCGTCCTTGGATTTCAGCTCGGTTCGTCGCTTGTCAACGTCGCGGCGCACGCTGGTGATATAGGACTTGACTGTCCCGCGCATGTCGCGATTCAGGATGCGCGATGGGTGGTAGCCGGTCTCACTATCGGCAAGCAGCCGATCGCCACCACCACGACTAGCCCCGAGCTGGCTAGATGAGAAACTACCACCATCGTTGACTTGAATTGCAAGCTCGAATTCTTCGTCCCGGATGCCGACGCTGTAGCAGAGGGAGTTGTACTCGCGCGTCAGGCTTTCCAAATGAGCGAGATTGGTGCTAGCTTCGTGCTCTTTCTCCTTGATGTTCGCCATGACATCTTCGAGGCGTTGCTTAACATCCTCGGAACTGTCCTGCAAGCGTTCGCGTTCGCCGTTCATTTGATCGATCTGCTGAATAGTAATGCCTTGCTTGTCGACAGCCTCCTGCAAGTCCGCCTTGTCCTGCATTGCCTCTTCGATCTGAGCCTCGCATTTGACTAGCTCATCTTTCAGAAGGCGAATCTTTTCTTCAGTCTTGGTCAATCGATCTGTCATCTTCTTCGCATAAGCCTCAAACTTGTCAGAGTCCTCCTCAAGCAATTTCTTGTCATCATCGAGAACTTGCAAGTCGGGCATGGCGGCCTGTTCTTCCTCGATCTGCTTGAGCAGAGCCGCGTTTTCCGCTTCAAGAACTTCCAAATCCGCTGTATAGGCCGCTCGATTTTCTTCAAATTGCTTGGCCATGACGCCTACTTCTTGATCGAGTAGGACCGCCACCTCCTCGTCCGGCATATCTGCTGGGCAACTAGACCAGGTATGATAGGCACGATCCAGGAATGAAGCCATGATGCGGTCTGCGCTGACATCCACGCCCTCTTCCTGAAGCGCATAGTCATATTGCGCCGAGACGAAACCGTCCATCATTTGCGCCAGCTGCATTAGCCAGTGTAGCATCCCGAGCAAGGTGTGCCAGTTCTGCCCACCCACTGCCGACAGCTGAGATTTGGTGATTGATTTGGCGAACGGATAGCGAAGTTGCTGGAGCAACGCTGGAACCTCGTTGTCTATCGATTTCTGGAAAATGTAGGCCGGATCAATGCGCTTGTACATCCACTGAAAGATCATGTTGAAGTCCTTCTGAGTCGGCTGGCGGAAAGCATTTGGTTGAAGCTGATATTTCATGTCCATTGTGAAGTTATTCTCCGACACGTACTGTTCCAGTTCCGAGATCATATGTGTCTGCACCTGGCGGTCGCGCAACCTCCTCCTATCAGTTGGTACTCCAGGTGGTAAAGGCGCCTGTACGAAGAAGCTCTGCTGGTGGTTGACCGAGGGACCCATTGATTGTCTTCCGGCCCAAGCACTCGAAGTCCTTTGCGCGCTCAACGCAACGGTTGATTGTTTATGGTGTGGTGTGGTCAAAGGGTTGGAGCTCCTAGGAGCCATGCTCATACGAGCTCCCCCCCGCGCGCCCTGGCCGAAGTCGCCTGTAGTCGGACCCATAGACATACGCGCGAAATTTGGTTGAGGTGGCGGACGCGAGGGCATCATCGACATGCGCGAGGACGACTGACTCCTAGTGTGTTGTACTGTAGCCGGCGCATCAAGATGCTGGCCTCTGAAACCAGAGACCGAAGAGGAACGCTTCAATGCGGAGGACGGTTGCGGAATTGCCGAATGATGGTTGTGGAGAGTGCCTAAGGTCTAGCTTGAGTCAGTCTTCTTTGTTCTCTGCCGGGCGCATATAGGTGTAACGACAGCTGCGTACCTGTCGCGGCTTGCTCACGCTGAACAGATGCGTGTCTTGGGCCATGGCAGCGCTGTAGGTGCGCTTCTTGGCGCTGTTTGGGCCCGAAATGGTGGCGACTTGAGGCTGGCACCTCGCGTAAAGCACGAAAGCAAAGTGTTGTGTGGCCAATATGCGGGAGGTGGACAGGACTTGTGATGGTGGTGAGAAAGCCTTTGTTTACTTCGAGCCGCCGAGCCAACGCGGCAAGTCTTGGCAGCCAGAGCGATCGGATTTCGGAGTGAAACTCCGTCATTCGCACCTTTGCGTTACTGCGACGGTTGATCATTCAGTCAGTGGACCACCTTCATGAACCGGGGAGATCTTGGTCTGGAACGCTCGTGAAGTGTCCGAAGTACAAGCACACCTCCATCTTCTAGGAGCACTGTTGCTTCGTTAGCTTATTTCTCGTTCTAATCCATTTGGCCGTTTTTTATGCTGTAGTTATTCGCCATCGCGCTTCGAACTCAGCATCATCGTTAAATGCAGCTTCAACCCAGGTGATGAGACTAACTGCTTTCTGCTTGGCGAGCTTGTGTAAAGCCTGCCGCTCGCGTGAAAGGACAGACTTTGCCTCGCCCCACCGGAAGCATTCCCATTTGAACTTTCTCAGCTTTGCGAACTTGTCCTCTTCATTGTGTATAAGTGCTTGGAAAGAAGCTAAAGAAGCTTCGCCTTCCTCCATTGTATCGCACATGGTGATTGAAAGTTCTTCGAGACTCTTTGGCAGAGACCTTGCGATGTAGGATCTAGCCAGCTCTGGGCACAATACAGCGCCATCTGCCTGGGTGAAAAGAAGATTGGCGCCAATCACCAGCTTTTCCAAGGACCGAAAACATCAAAAATCTAGAAGTACCGGCTCACCATCATTCCATGGCATTTGTATCGCGAGACGTTGTAGATGAATACTTCTGAGGCTATGCGTTTGCTGTTTCATTGCCCGAGATAGCTCTAACACTTTGAGTGCGGGCCTCCAACTGTTATGGTATCAGCCAGGCTCTGCTATCTTGGAGCTCATTTCAAAGACTGATTGAGATACTTACGTTGTACTATCATATGTGTATTCGAAGGTGTCGAGCGCTTGGGCTGACGCCAGCAGATTAATCACATGTTCTCCGGGAAGTTGCATAAGCTCGAACTGAATGGTCTTTAGGGGCAATGGCCGTGGCTCCAGAATTAGGAATGGACCTGCTTCTCCCTCCTCAATTGATCTGAAATATTGCCCAGCCAGACCCATTGAAATGTGTTTGACACCTGGCCACTTCAGTACGATATCCAGCTGCACGATACTGTGAGGATTTCTAATCTTTGCCTCTGTATGACGTTAGTGCTCGGATTGACTTGAGACTTTGCTTGATGCTCACCGATGATAGAAACGGTTTCGAGCGCCTTCAGAGGCAATGGCTCGTCAGTCTTGATTGCGGATCTGATGCAACCATCCACACTTTCCTCGAGAACGCGCCACGATTCGGGAGACATGTCTGTGATAGCGAGCTCGCGAAGTCCCGATAGACGTGGGAGGAGCAGCGCAAGGAGATAAAGCGGCGAGCGTCTATCTAGACACTCTTCTTGCCATCGAGTGCGCTTGTCAACATCACCCTTCGTTTGGCCTTCGAATGTACTATTTATCATCTGTTGAATTCGACCTCACTCGATTTGATCCAGGGTTCTGAGCGGATTTGTCTCTGTCATTGGCCCTCTCCGTGTGCGGATCATGTCGAACCTTCCTATCAAGGCGAGATTGCGAATGTGAGGGGCCCTGGCCATGTTAGATAGGAGGCTTTTGGTCAGTACACTCACAGGCAGATCATCACTGTCGACCGAATCTTGGACAATATCCCTGTATAGCAGAGGTTCCGCAATTCTGGCAAATCTTTTGCTGGCGAGCACTATGTGCAGTATCGAACATGGCGATTGTCCCTCCGCTGCCTGTTCGAGGATTTGTAGAATGAGCTCGTCGGGTAAGTCTACAATACTGGCCATTGTCAATGACAAGCTGGAGGGGAGGGAGTGAGTAGAAGCAAGTTCAAAGACTTGGGTAGGCATGTGCATATCAGCTCAGGTCAGCTACCTGTCAGCCAGCGCGGGGGTCCTGCATTCACACAGCCTCAGATCTGCATTGATCAGAGACGTTGGCCGCTGATGGCCGACGTACGCTTGAACGGCGTCGATTGCATTCACCAGACTCGCGGAGATTGTTGCATTTGTATGGAACAGCTCGTAGACGTATTATTGCTATTCCTTCATGGCGCGAGGGCGTCTCTCTATATCCAATCACGTGAGCGTCGATCTCGAATCCGAAGGCGCGCGCAAAGCGGCGGGTCGCGTCCATGCCGGCGTTCTGGAGTAGTCGCCGAAGTACCTGCTCCCAGCCGAGGTATCGATGCTGGACTGGAGTTCTTGTCTTCCTGTCGAGCGACAATCTCGAGGGCGACTTCAATCTTCGCCTAACCTCGCAGCGCTTTCCGCCAGCACGTTGCCAACGTGACATCTGCTCGCGCAGAGTGAAGTGCAGCAAGCAGGCGCTGATCGAATATCCCATTACCGCCCTCATCCGTCACCATGGCTCCTCGCGAGGATCTCATCACGTCGGCAGTCTCGTTCTTGCAGGATCCTTCGGTCGCAGCAGCACCACTCGAAAAGCGACGAGCGTTTCTGGAGTCGAAGCACCTCACAGCAGAAGAAATCGACATCTCTTTCGCACGCGTGGGAACCGCACCACCAGCCTCAGGTCCAGGCCCGAACTCTTATCCATCATATCCTCCACCTTATCCCCAACAGCAACAGTACGGTTATGGCTATCCTCCATACGGCGGCGGTCCGTGGGCACAGCAGGCAATGGAGCCGCCGCGACGAGACTGGCGCGACTGGTTCATCATGGCTACGGTGACCACTGGTGTGGGCTGGGGCCTGTACGAGATTGGAAAGGTACGTCTCGATTGCCACAAGATGTGATTCATTCCTAACATATCTAGCGTTATGTGATGCCTCTTATCAAGCCGCCAACACCTGAACAAATCGAACAAGACAAGATGGACATTTCAGGCCAGTTCGACCGGGCTTTTACCTTGATCGAACAGCTTTCAAGTGACACGGCCGAGCTCAAAATGGCCGAAAAGGACAGGAACGACAAGCTTGACAAGGCAATTGAAGATGTTGAGTCCGTCATTGCTGACTTGAAGACTGCAAACGAGACCAGAGAACAGGATACGCGAAGGATAGCGGAGGATGTGAACAGAGTTCGCGAGATGATCCCCAAGGCGTTGGAGGGCTGGAAGAATGATCGCGATGCGAAGGTCGCAGAATTGGGCAGCGAGTTGAAGAGCCTAAAGACATTGCTACATAACAGATTACAACAGCCCGCCCGAATCCCGACGCCCCCCGCTCCGAATGGTTCGATCGCCCCAGCATACGCAGGCGCAATTGGTCATGCAAGTGGAAACGTGGTAGCTGGCGTTCCGGGCGTCAGTTTGCCTGGTGCTGATCTTCCAAAGGCGCCGGCTCCTCCAGCAACGCCTGTTTCCAGCCACCAGGCCACGGTAGAAAGCCCAAGCAGTATTCCGACAGCCTCAGGACAGTCTTACAAGAAGCCTAACAAGGCAGCTATCCCCGCATGGCAGATGGCTGCAGCACAACAGTCATCAGCCAAAGACAATAGTGCTCAATCTTGATGTAATATAATGCTATATGACCTTTCAACCATTTTTGGTTCGTTCACAAAAGATCTTCGGCCACAACATAGGTGGTCATCGACTTGCCGCCCCCAGATCAGAAGCCACTACATGACAACAGACACAAGCTGTGTTGCCCGCTTGCCCGTCACCCGAGGCCTCGCGCTGGTCGAGAACTACTCAAGGATAGCCGTTGACCTCAAGGATCCTCCCTCAATTGCGGCAAGATGCCACAGGTCAAAGCCTCTGCCTTGAATGTGTTTTCGGGGTGCAGAAGGTCCTCGAAGTATCGAGGTACACGGACCTCAGCAGCTTTCGTCAGTGCCAAATGCATCATCTTCTCGTCCAGCTCGACTCCGGCTTGATCTCCCTCCTGCCTGGCCTTCAGATGCTCAATTGCCCTCTCACGTTCAACCATAGTCTTCTCGAGCACACTGTGCATGCTCGCCAGCACCTTTTCACAGGCCTTTGCCAGCGGCAGCTCCTCGGCCGGTACACCGTCAGGACTGATCCAGCTCGCCTGCTCGTAGACACCAGCTTCCATCGCCGCCTCCCTTAGCCGCACCGTGATGAGCGCCGCAAACAGATCCCCGGTTCCACTGAAGAAGACGTCGAAAGCTGGCACTTCGATCTTGAAAGTCCTCGCCTTATAGTCCGACGTCCTGGTGGAGCCCACCACACTTAGCGTCTTCTGTTCTCCAATCTTCAGACTCGTCACCACCACGTGCGTCGTCCTGCTTTCCTTGTGCAACGCTTCGACTGCGCCTTCAAGCGTTGAGAAAGAGTACACCTTGTGCCCGCTCAACGTCTCCAGCTCAAAAGCATTAGGCACGATGAGATCCGCGTGGCCGATCAGCTCCTGGTAGACCGGTACGACGTCTGCGTTCACGTAGAGCTTGCCATTGTCGCCCATGACGGGATCCAACACCCAGAAGAAGGAACCCGGCTTCATGGTCGCGTTGTACCTGAGGTCGCGGGCAATTCTGCCCACAGCCTGGAGCGCTTCGGCGCCTAGGCAGTAGCCCGTGAGCATCATGTCAAAGTCATGGAGATGTGATTGCTTTAGGCCGGCATAGAGATCGGAAATGTCATCACCGCTCGATTTGGTGCCTTTCACTTGCTTGTAGGCCGTGTGGTTGCCTATGCATACACGTCAGATATCGCTGTCGAGGAAATACTTTGGGCTAAGTCTGCAGGAATCGAAATGTAGAACGAGTTCATACTGAAGTGGACAGTGTTTAGGGCGGAAACGTCGACACCGAAAGCCTGCATGACGCAGGTTGCCATCTTGTTGCCGACATAGCTGTAGGTCCAGCGCCGTCAGTTGCGTTTCTGATTGACGATATATTCATTGTGCTGAGAGTGTGTGGGGGACGATTTCATCATACCCGTAAACGACCTAAGCAAGTGTGTTAGTGCCCCGCAACGACTAAAAAGCTGATGTGGTACACACATGGCTTGCGATGGCCAACACCTTGCAATCAGGTACCGGGTAGCTGGGAGCGTTCTCCATGGTGACATGCAGAATAACAAGAAGATGTAACAACTGATCATCAATTTCTAGATAACGTCGTGAAGCTTGCTCAGCAACGACGCCAAGTCCGAGAGTCTACCTCCAATGTCCGCCGAATCCAGCACCAGGTGACTCATTTCCAGCTCATCTCAATTTGAATTGTGCAACGGGCACTTTACTATTGTTGTACATGGTCGCTATGCCGTCCTACGCCTTGAGGTTACGTACGTCTCTCATGGGTATCTTTCCATCATTTTGCGCCAAGCCATAATTTTGCATTTCAATGTCCAGATCGCCTTCACATTCACGTCTATTCTTCGTCACCGATCTAGGAGCAATGTTAGCAGGTTGCAGATGTGTATGCTGGCAAGACTCACCTTGGGTGCCAAGTAGAAACGCAGGTGGCTGTTAGCGGCAAGGCCGTACTCAACCAGTAGCGGGACCTCGTTTGACAAGCAAAGTTTGACTTGTGTTGAAAGGCCGCTAGCCTTGCAAAAGTTGACGAGATACTTTAGAGAGAACGTCAAGGCGACGGGCTCAGACAAGTCAATTTCCACGTTCTGATCTGGCTTGTCGGCAACTGTGTGGTTCCGTAGAGTCACCGAACCGCTGCCAATGTCGCCCTGACAAGCGAACTTGACTCCCTCTTTTGTCGCCTCAATTGTGACTGTGTGTTGTCAGAAAAGCTCGTAGAACACTTCAAGGTGATCATACCGGATTCGGACAAGGCGAGCAAGTCCCTGCAAATCTTTTGAAATTCGGCGCTGGGCATGGAGATTGTAGCGGCATACTCTGTGTCAGGGATACCCAAGTGCTCTTGATCAATGTCCATCAACTTGATGTCATATTCACTCAATCGATCCGACTCGGCGCTCTCAAAGACCAAGTTGACAACATCTGGCGCATCTTCCGCCTTCAAGGTGAGGATATCTTCTGGCTGGGCGCAACGGAGGACTTTTGTGAGCGAGTTGAGGTTGATACCGAGGGCGATGTTGCGATCGCA
The DNA here is from genome assembly GCA_900618795.1 of Cyanodermella asteris. NCBI lineage: Eukaryota > Fungi > Ascomycota > Lecanoromycetes > Ostropales > Stictidaceae > Cyanodermella > Cyanodermella asteris. Next base: position 649,646 of record UYJD01000013.1, read on the forward strand.
TCGAAAAGGGGAGAAAGCTTCGGCCTTGAGCATCATGGAGACGAGCGCGACATGGGAGTTATCCATAGCTTGAAGCGCGATGCCAGAGTCATTGCAATCGAAGTTGCAGTCCTGCACCAGATCTTTGATGGCCTCGACAACCTAGCCATTGTCAGCTCCACAGGGTCCAAAGACTGGTGCGTATGTTGTTCCCACCTTCTTCAGCAGGCTGGCCTGCTCTACTCTTGCCTCAAGCACTGTGAGAATTAGTCTCGTGTTCGCATCACAAATCCCCGCAACGAGCTTACTCTTGTCGGTCTGCAAATTTGGAAGGGGTTTCGGAGTTGTGAACAGGGGATAGAAACAGTATGAGTGATGCTAGGTAGTGGCGAGTGTGTCGGATGGTGATGTGGACAAGACTGCAGCTGCTGGCTGTTTGCCAAAGATGAGGCAACTGCAGGCTCTTTGAAAGGTGACGCGAGCGCGCAGGAACGCGAGCGCGTTTTGCCCCACCACTTTACTACCCTTACGTACATGATCGGCGCTCTCCGCCAGCTATGAACCATCTAGTACTTAATTTATGTCTCGCGCTGCATATGTGCATATTAAGCGTCTCTTGCCTGACTTTTCTATGCTCAGGCATCATCGCGAGTATACAGGCTTGATATGTTGAATCTGTTTTGCTCGCCATTTCGCGCAAAGGGGGCCGATCACGTTTGCCTTCATTTGTGCTTTCAACTCTAATTGTTCAGCACGACCATTGGTCGCGATCACCGTGATTTGGGCCGTGAAATCATTTGCGTTCCTTTTAGTATATGCTTCGTGAATTTGTGAAATCTAGGCACTTCTCAGGATATAGCCCCTCCTTGGGAAGTGAACACGCACCCCATTGGACAGCTCGAGGACGATCTCGGATGGACTCAGCCCACAGAGCTTTCCTTTCTGCGGATGAGCACCAGGCTCAGTATCAGTCTGCTCAACGTTAACTTCATCGCCAGCCTTCAGTCCAGTTGGATCCTTTTCATCCACGCCGATGGGATCTGCATGATAGGCTGAGCCCAAGACGTTCTCGATCGCGTTCTCGTTACTCAAAACGGTCATTCGCGGCTGAGGCAGCGCCTCGATCCATTTGTAGGTTCGCGGGTAGTATCCCTGGCTGAAACCCTGCTCTTTACCGAGTCCCAGAGCATCAATTACCCAACTTATGACAAAGCCAGCGTGAATATCGGCAAGAGATATTTCGTCACCATTGATGAAAGTTCCGGGTTTGGCTGTGAGGAACTGGTTCTCGACAGTGTTGAAAATGACCCTCCATTCTGCCAGACCACTTGGCCTCAGTGTACCAAGGTCGGGCCGTTTCAGGAATGGAAAAATTGTCTCACGATCTCGAATGAACTCTGGTGTGAGAGCTTGTTGAGGTATAATTGCAAGCGCAGAGCCGAAACCCGAATTTGACCACGCCTCAAAGGCTGCATCGAATGGCCCGGAGCGGATTTTGAGGAAGTTCTTCTGCAACGTCTCAATAATGAGGCTAGTGTCTGCGTAGATGTCTTTGCCGAGGGAGAGCACGGGCACACGCCTGTAAGTGACTCCTAGCTTTTCGAGCGTCGGCCGAGGAAGGACCACCTCCACATCGTTCCGTTGAAAAGAAACTCCTTGTGCAGCGAGGAGCAATCTGATTTTCTGGCTGTAAGGCGAGAAATCTAAGATCAGTCAGCAGCTGTGCTTGAATTCGTCTCTTTGACCGATCAAGCCTCATCATAAAGTTTGAAGTGGTTGGACCTAGCAAAAGCAATCTATCAGTGCTTTCGAAGAGAACTCTGCAGCAATGAGACAAGAGGATTTACCGTAGTCGAACGTTGTTGGAAGGGCGGCCATGTTTGCAACGTATGTGATGAACGTAGGAGGTACAAAAGTCAGGGTGCACGATCAGCAGCCCGTCTATATAAATGGCGACAGCCTCTCGCAGCCCCCACAATCTGGCTTTAAACTTTGGTATATTGCTATGTTCTGAGGGGTAAGTAAGAGATGTGCATTGGCTGGCCGCTCGAAGATGCTCGGATTAATGGAAACCTCTCGTCGCCAGTATCTCGGCAGCTGAGTAGCTACCCAATCGATCTCGGCGGTACCCTTGCGGTAAACCACCATCATCGCTGTAGACCACATGTGCAACGAGGCCATGTCATTCACCGAACTCAGTATGTCACAGGCCAGTGAGCTCAAAGGCACACTACCGCTAGCAGCCCGTCCGTTCGACAGTTGGTGCCGCCGGTAGAGGGGGTGTTATTGCGAGAGTTGCCGGGTCTTGGCGGGATACGTAGATGACGGCACTTGGCCAGCCACCGTTCACCACTCTTGATCTGATCGGGCCTCAGATGCATCTCACCTTATCCGCTCAACAACCACGCTCCACGGTTAAACCTCAGCCTTGATCCGCAGATGCACAAAACGTCAAATCCGGCAAGCCGTCACTGTGGAACTCGTCCTCCCACAAAGCTTGCGCAGCAACACCATCTGCCCACCTGAGCTGCCACGGCCTGGATTAGGCAGAGCTTCTGCTCCCTAGCTGCCTCTGCTGAGAGCTTCGCCCCATATTGCGGAGCCGTCACGCTGTCGCTGAGATATCCACATTCTCTGTTCTGCAAAAAGGTTGCGGTCCTTCATCTAGAACGCCATCGTTATCACGACACCCTCACCCACTGTACGAAACCACCCCGCAGGCCATGGACGACTTTGACAATGTTTCCTGGAATGACGAGGGGCCAGCAAGCACAGACAATCGCCAGCCTGTCCCGATAAGAGAAAGCCATGATCAGAACTCAAGATCGGAGATCAACGGGGATGAGGGACTACAGGCTGGAGTTGATGTGGATGCGGTCGATCTCGCAGGGCCTGGGCACGGAACACTGCGCTGCGAGGTGACGGAACCTTTGAAAGAGAATGATGGCACGAAAGACGTGTATATCTCTTACCTTGTCACGACCACGGTAGGCACAGCTTCAAAGCCCGATTGTCGAAGGCTTTACTAACTTTTCTATTCAGACCGACATGAAATCCTTCCAGAGAGCCGGGTGCTCTGTTCGCAGGCGCTTCACCGATTTTGTCTTCCTCTATAAGACCCTTTGCAAAGAATACCCAGCTAGCGCAGTGCCTCCGCTGCCCGACAAGCACAAGATGGAATACGTAACTGGAAACCGCTTCGGACCGGACTTCACTAATCCGAGAGCCCACTCCCTTCATCGCTTCTTAAAACGACTTACACTTCATCCTGTATTCCGCCGCAGTGCTATTCTTGTTATCTTCCTCGAGTCGCCTGATTGGAATGCCCACATGCGGTCACGCCCACAACGAGGCTCAAACTCACAGGAAAACAACACCGTATTTGACAATTGGGGAGACACATTTGTCAACGCATTCAGTAAAGTACACAAGCCTGACAAGAGGTTCATCGAGGTCAAAGACAAATCGAACAAGCTGGATGACGACCTAAGCCAAGTCGAGAAGTTCGTGGCCAGGGTCGCAAGGAAAGAGGCCGATCTCGAGACGGACTACACTGATCTCAGCCAGCAGTTTATGAAACTCAGCGTCATGGAGCCCGGCATCGAGAACGCAACTCATGCCTTTGCTCAAAGCGTGGAGGAGACATCGAAAGGCATGTGCGGATTGAAGGAGCATACCGATCAGAATTATCTGGGCAGCTTGCGAGACATGGAGCAATATTCTACGTCTGTCAAATCTTTGCTACGGAGCCGAGAACAGAAGCAACTCGACTTTGAAGGACTGACTGACTATCTTGGCAAATCAGTTCAAGAGCGAGACTCGCTTGCCTCACACAATACCCATACCTCGATAACGAGTCCAGCGGGCTTTGTGCGTTCGAAGCTCGAGGACCTGCGAGGAATCGACCATGAGCAATCTCGGCGCGAGCGGCAACGTAAACTGGAGCTGCAGATCGATCGATTGACAACGGAAGTGGATGGTGCACGGAAGACCAGTGAGATGTTCGATGAAGAGGTGGTCAAGGAGATTGAGACCTTCGAGCGGATCAAGTCTTCGGAGTTCCGCGATACGCTTGGCGAGCTTGCGCAGTCTCACATCAAGTTCTACCAGAGTATCATTGACACCTGGGAGAGGTACATTAGCGAGATGGAGAAAGAAGGTCCTATCCCAGAACTCTGAGAGACTTCAACCGAGGCGTGGCAGGATCCAGTGCAAGAGCACAGAGGCGCCAAACATCTGCTTGATGCAGTAATATCATAATCGAAATCCCACAAGGCAATATCGTCTATCATCGTGACTGTGGTAGGCCAGCGTAGTTTTCGATGTAGAGTTGGAAGATTAGCCCGAAAGCGAACCGTCAGAATCACGCTTTCTTGTCATCGCTGATCCCGGTGCTTCCAAACCCACCGGCACCGCGGACACTTTCCTCCAGTTCTTCGACAATGGCGATGTCAGGCGTATAAATCCTCTCCAGCACCAATTGAGCGATACGATCGCCCTCCTTTATCGGGAAGTCGACGTCCGAGTGATTGAAGAGAAGAACCTTGACCTCGCCACGATAGTCCGCATCAATGACACCAGCACCAGTGTCAATGAAATGCTTCGCCGCCAACCCCGACCTAGGCGCAACGCGTCCGTCTACAAAAGCCATGGTCAGCGACAGTCTCAATCATCGAAACAAGCCCGACAGTTGACGCCCAAAACATTTGACTTTCAGACCAGTCTATCTCTCC